>QMIH01001818.1:0-31808 GCA_003987875.1 Clarias batrachus | reverse complement strand
GATTATCCGTCTCTTTGATTTGTCATCAATGTTCCTCCTGCGGCCACGTCCAGGGAGGTTGGCTACAGTCCCATGGATCTTAAATTTCTGAATAATATGTGCAACTGTAGTCACAGGAACATCTAGCTGCTTGGAAATGGTCTTATAGCCTTTACCTTTAACATGCTTGTCTATAATTTTCTTTCGAATCTCCTGAGACAACTCTTTCCTTTGCTTCCTCTGGTCCATGTTGAGTGTGGTACATACCATGTCACCAAACAACACAGTGACTACCTGGAGCCCTATATATAGGCCCACTGACTGATTACAAGATTGTAGACACCTGTGATGYTAATTARTRGACACACCTTAAATTAACATGTCCCTTTGGTCACATTATTTTCAGTATTTTCTAGGGGTAACATCATTTTTATCCAGGCCTGTTCCATGAGTTTATTTTTTTAAATAGTTCTGTTGAAGCATGGTTGAAAAGCAATGTTTGATTTTCACTGGTTAACATTCATAGAATTTTTATTTATTATTAATTTTGTCAGATTAAAGTTATTTCTGTGACTATTATGAGTTTTACTTTCATTGACCGAAGGGTACCAACAATTTTGTCCACGTGTGTATGTGTTGTCATGGTGGAAAAAAATAATAACAAAAATGTTAAAATGTCAGCATGGGGAGGATCTGTTTAGGCCACTACAAATTCATTTCCTGAAATGAATAAGGATTTTTTTTTTTTTAACAATATAGACCCACACTGATCATGCAATTTAATCGAAGGCTAGACTGCATGAATCTGGAATAACGGCCTCTACACTACAAATGGACATACAAATATAGACAGTACCATAGTGGTGTTAGTATGATTTTCAATGAGCTTCAATATCTTAAGACAATGATCTTCACAATAATCCAGCTGGTGTTGTTCATAGTAAAACCGAGCCACCTGTAAATGAATCTGCAGGGAAGAAAAGAAGGAGTTGTGTCAATTCCTTAACCTTCCCAGCTTTCAAACAGCTTTCTGACAGGCATTGAGGTGGATGCGACATGCCTCTGTGTCATCAGGAGCGTAGCTCAGAGCTTCTGAATAGCACTGCTTCACTCTTTCCAGATCAGATTTCCGGTGATACTCTTGAGCCTGCTCACAACAAACAGCTGCTGCCACTTTTCTCTGCTCATCTGTGGTCCCAGGCTGCTCGAAGGGCATACGTCTCATAATCTTCTTCTGGACATCAGAAATCTGACAACAAGTACAGTAAAAGCAGGGAAGGAAAATAAGTTTATAAAATAGGTGCAAAATTATAGTCTTAAATTACATAAAAAGATATGATAAAATATTGCAAAAGCTACAAATATAAAAGTAATGGTTTGGGCTGAGGAAGAAGCAGTGACTTCACATCTAACCATCATGAATGAGACAGAATTTTCTTTCACCAATCATCATGCAGAAGAGGGATTTGTCTGAAAAGGTAGGAAGCCTAACCTAACCTCAAAGCTTGGGTGAAAAAAAAACAAAAAACTTCCACTTATTTTAAATTTCTGGCAGATTAAATACATCACAGCAGACAAGAACCACCTTGTACAGGTCAAAAATGTTTATAAAGGAACAACTTCTCTAATCAGAAGGATTTCAACACGATCGAAGAGATGTTGTCCATGTAAACGTACAAAATACTGTGGGAACATTTTGGGTGGATGGCCCACATACTATGCATGTGATGGTCATGTGTCTAAATCCTTTTGATTACATTATATAGAAGATAAATACCCGCTCACCTGTTGTATCGTCTCCAGACATGACTCATTCCTGGCCTGCAGAATTTTCACAAGCATTCTTGAAAATTTTAAATCATTTATCATGGTCTTCAGATCAGTGCCTGAGGAAACGAGAGTCCACTAGTACCTCAGTAACCCTTAAGAACCTTTCTAATTAGCATTTATACTATGTAATTAAAAAAAGAAGAAAAAAGCACACAAGTAAATACAATATGAAAAATTACTTTAAAATGTAAGAATAAAAAGCGAACTGCCCTGACAGCAGACGAATAGGTACATTGGACATTGATTTCAAACCATTCAGAGTAATGTGCAGAGCCAATATATATAATATATAATATCATAGGAATATATAATTTAAAGGAATTACTGTCTTCATGATCCAAAGCCTTCAGTACAATTTTCTCAGCTCTTTCGGAGTGCATAAGCTTAAGCAGAAGCTCAGCCAGCTCTAAACACACAGAGTCCTTTATGCTTGTATGGAGAGCAGTTTCATAGTACTTAACCGCCTGAAGGATACAAGTCAAATCAGGCCACATATGCGCAATGAGTTACTGTGTAGAAATATCAGCAATAAAAATCCATTAAAAAAACACAACCAAAGAACAAGGTCACTTGCCTTGTCGTACTGGTGTGTCCTCACCAGGGCTTGGCCTATTTTCTTGGCAAGTGTTGCATCATTGGGTGCCATTTGTACACCTTCTTGATAGGCCTCAATAGCTTTTTCCGGCTGAGATAACAAACAGGGTTTTATTTTGGCATGGAACTTATTATAAGAAGGTAAAATATCTCCATAGACATAAAAGTACCTCTTGGATCTTCATAAAGGCATCACCAAGCAACATATACGAGTGAGGTCCTGGTAGCTGTTTACAGATTTCTCTGAAACAATTATAAAGCTCATTTAGTTTTATAGAAAATGTTCAGTAATGAAAAACAGCAGTTAGAACAGCTATTGTATAATCATTCATTTATTCGTGATTGGTAGCTTTATGAGGCCATTGGGTGAGCAGTTGAGATTCTATATCAGTGAGCAGAAGGTTGTGAGCTGCTCAGCTACAGTGCTAAAAAAGAAAAGTATTTCCCCCTTTCTGTAGGTGTATTTATTTATTTATTTATTTTTGCATATTTGGAAGCCTTATTCACATCGTCAAACAAATTTGAATATTACACAAAGCATTATTGCAGTTTGCAAATGATGATTTCATTCATTAAGGGAAAAAGCTGTGTAAACCCGCATGGCCCTATGTGAAAAAGTAATAGCCCCTAAACGTAATAACTGGTTATGTAATGGGACAAACACCTTCAAAAAAGTTGGAATATTTGTTCAGACGTCTTGGCGATCACCAAAATGTTTTTGGCAAATGTGAGACTTTGCAGGGTTTTTTGGCCAACAGTGGCATTCGTCAAGGAACTCTCCCATCAATGCATTTTGCCCAGTCTTTTTCTCAGTATTGAGTCATGAACACTGACCTTAACTGAAGCAAGTGAAGCCTGGAGTTCTTTACATGCTATTCTGGGTTCTTTTATGAGCTCCTGGATGAGTCATTGTGGTCCTGAGGTAATTTTGTTAGGCCTGCCACACCAGCGAAAGTTCACCACTGTTCCAAGTTTTCTTAATTTACTGATAATGGCTCTCACCATGTTTTGCTGGAGTCCCAAAGCCTTAGAAATTACTTTGTAACCCTTTCCAGACTAATACATGTCAATGTGAATGTTTCTTAGACTGTGATGATGTGTTGCTTTTTGAGATCTTTTAGTGTGTTTCACTTTGTCAGACAGATTCTCTTTAAGTGGTTTATTGATTCAACAGGTTTGGCAAAAAAAAACTCAGCTTCCAAAAAATTTGGTTAATCACAATTCATGGTTTTGTGCTTGGTGCTGGCTCACCCAGTTATTAGGTTTCGGGGCAATTCATTTTTCACATAGGTCCAGTTACGTAGGTTTGGACAGCTTTTTTCCCTAAATAAATAAATGAAATCATAATTTAAACTGTATTTTGCATTTACTCAGGCTATATTTGTGTAGTATTAAATTTTTTTAAAGATAATCTCAATTATTTAAGTACAATAAATATGAAAAAATATATTTTATGCATATTTATGCCTCATGCAATTTGGATAAAAGTCTCTATCAGTGTTATTGGTTTTTATGTACAGTCACTGCAGACTCAGTTATCTTACCCGCTTTTACTGCACACTGGCTCTCAACCGCTTAAAATTACTTCAAATAAAGTTTAATAAGGTGTTAGAATTATTTTGTATATAAAGAAGCTATTTCTACTCTCTTGCTTTCTTCCTCATAGATCTGATATTAACATGTTAAAACTTTCCTGCTGCTATCTTCCTGTCTCCTCTTGCATCTGCTCTTAAAGGTGTGAAAGCTCCCACGCTCACCTTCCCATTCTCTCTCTCTCTCTCTCTGTCTCCTGTCCCCTCTCTCCCTAACTCGAGTCAAATCTTGTGATTCGTCTCTGGAGGGACACCTCTCTTTCTTCCTCTCCTTTGATTCTTCAGGATCTCACCAGGACATTTACAATGGTTTATGTTCTTTGTAGTAATACATGTCAGTGGCACAGGCGTTTGGTCAAACATAAAAACCCCCTTCTTTTGCTGTTAATAAATAGAGACCTTTCTGACAGACAACGTGTGTGTGTGTTTGACTGAGTCTCTCCTGGCGCCAGAAAAGCTTACCGAAGCACAGCGGACAGACCGAGCAACTCGCTTCTTCTACTACGAAACTTTAAAAAACTTTACATAAGGTGATCTATCATGATCTATCTTTGGTAAAGTCTGAATTCACCTATAACATGCTATGTAGAGACTCCTGTCTCTCCGTCTTTCAAGATAAATGCCGGCCATCTTTTCCTTGGCTTGTATGTAGATGGAGTCACCCGGCATTATATTTCCCAGTGCATTTAGAGCTGTGTCAATATTATCCTTAGTTAAAGCCAAGTCCACATTAGCCAGCGTAACCCTAACTTCTTCAGGGGTGCCCTTAAACCTCCAAATTGCATCCTGTATAACTTTCGTAGCCTCGTGCTGCAAAAAAAAACAAAAAAGTGGAGACAAAGATCATTTCCAGAGCAAACCCACAGCAAAAATGATCCACATCAAAACTTACCTGGTCTCCGTTTAGTCGCAGGGCATCTGCTAGCTCCAGGTACAGAGAAGCCCACTCACTGTTCAACATCAGGTTTTCCTGTCCCTTAACAATCTTTTTGACCCCCGGCATGTTTAACATCATGTGGAGACACTGGATGGCCTCAGACAGCTGTCCGGCTTTCTTCAGAGCTCTGGCTTTGATTAAATTATACTGTGGCTTCTGTCTTAACTGAAAACACACACATGCATATTGCACATACACACTTTTAGTTACCAAACCTTGTAATATGGTACAAGGGTGAATAACATTTATCCGCACTCTGATTATATTAAAACTCCTGTTAGCAGCACTGTCTTATCAACGCTTACTGTCTTATTCCATTCAAGGCTACTGTCTCCTCAGTCACTGCTGTGCAGGTATGAATGTGTCCCACCAGTCCAGATTAAGTTCCAGAGTGCGGATCATTTTTGACTCACCTTTGTATTTTAAGAAAACTCATTGAAATAGAAAAAAGTACTAAAATAAAATGTAGTGGGAAAAAAAGGAGCCCTCTGACTCACTTCAAAGTTATAGCTGACCCCTAACTCCAAACTGCTCAGACACTTGCTGTATTCTCCTGCAAAAAGTTGAAGTTTGGCCTGCAGTAAGTGGATCTCGGGCATAGAGGGATCTTTCTCCATACAGAGGTTCAGAAAGTGTTGAGCAGCTGCCTGATCACCTTTAAATACAAGGGTGAGTTGTTCAAAAGATTCCATTTATATGTTAAAAAAAAAAAACACACAAAACAAAACATGACCGACAATGATGTTATAATATATTCAACACTGTAACTTGATTTATTTGAGTCAGACAGCAGTGTATTTTTTCACTATTAAAGACATACCTGTAAGGAATTTGACATGTGCCATGTAATAGCAGCTGGATAACACTCGGGGAGCGGCTTTAATTATTGCCTCTAGAATCATACAGGCGTGCTTCAGTCCAAACGGATAGGATTGACCAGCATCATGCGGCATATCCTATAAACAGCATTAAGGGAGCAAGAAAAATCCATTCCTGGTGTGGTAGAACGGCAAAAACTCAGTGACAAAGAGTTGGCCCCAAAGTAAGGCCAAAGTAAGGGTGCAAACAATCAATGGTTTATTAATTTAATACTTTTCCTAAATGATGGCAGTGAATAAAAGAATAATTTTTGTATACATTTTGGAGAATTTTTTTTTTTTGGTTTATTAAACAAAACACATCATTAATCCTCTGGCACCAACATCATGGAAACAAATTTAAAGAATACCCAGATACAAAAATACAGGACACACAAATACTGTCCTGAATTTACCAATGAATGTTATCTAATATATTCATTTTAAATACAGAAAGTGCTAATTAAAACAAACAAAAAAAGGACCTTTAAAGTCCGTCCCGCTGGTACCCCTGTAGTACATGCGGGTACCAGCCTCCCTCCCTCCCTCTAGGAACAAAATATACTGGCACTGTGTTGCCATGGTGACCATTTTGCTATTTATTCATTTCATTACTATTTTATGTCTGTGCACTAACTCAAAATAATGTATCTGAGATCGAACATTTCCTGGTGAGGAACTTAAGAAAGAAAATTGATAATGTTTCCCCCAAACGTTGTAGCTTTTTAGTTTGGGATCACAATGTACAAATAAAGATAATTTCGCAGCACTTTACATGTGTGGTCAGCCACATGCACCACAATTTTTGAGGCTACACTCTGATCTTCTGTCTGCATAACACAATGGCGATTTTGGGGGGAATAAAAAAGTAGTAAGTGGTAATATAGTAAGTAGATTCAAATTCCACAATATCCTGTCAAAAAAATTATTGTGAGTGATCATTTATTAAAAACATACTTGAGTGAATGTTAGAGGCCTGAGTTGTGAGAGAGAGTAAATTCTTAGCTTGTTTATTTATTTATTTATTTTAATAATAAGCTGTACAAAAATCAAATACGCTTGGAAAAAAGTAAGAAGAGACAGAGACTTACCTGACTGCTGGCAAGGTGCATGCTGACGACCTCGAGGAGAAAGTTGAGGTTGAGTCTCTGTAGGTAGTCCACTCCATACGGTAGTCCTTGAAGAGTCTGAAAATGGAGCTCCGTGGCCTCCTTCAGCAAAGCCATCACACTCTCCTGAGCCGCTCCTCTCTTTGTGGCCAGAATGGCTTGTAAAAGTATGATTTCCTGCCAAATAAAGACATCCATGCACTATTATAAATCATTACATTGCTCAATTAATTATAAAATGCCTCACAGAGTCATTTTTAATATACTGTATGATAGTAACGCTGGTTTTATGTTCGATTGGCAGACATACTGCTGAGCCTCCTATTGATGCATGGAAAAATTCCAGCTGTTCTGCTGCCTTCTCCACCCGCCCTCCCATTAGCTCACACCTGATCATACCTGAATACACAAACAGAAGGAGGAGAAGAAGAAGCTACATTTAGAGAAGTTGCATTTTAAAGCATTTTTTAAAAAACGTTTACTGACTGTCGAGATACAATACCTGTTATAGCAGCCACACTGTCCGAGTCTATATTCAGAGCTTTATTGTACCGTTTGTGAGCCTCTTTGTACTTGTGTTGGAGAGTGAGAAGGTAACCCAGCTCAGAGATTATGGCAGAATCGTCTGGTGCTTTGGCCACACATTTTTGCAAAAACGCCATCAGGATCTGGACAACATCTTTATTGTGTCCACACTGTTGGAAAAGAGAGAAGTGAGTCCTTAGTGCGAGTCCAACATTTTATATATACAGGCAATAGGAGGTCAAAAGTCATTGGCTAGCAGCAGTTATTTATTGATGTGGAATTGACATACAGTATGAAGTCATCTTTATACTTAAACGATAATAAAACGATTAATATGTAAAAACAAGTATGAAATAACAAAGAATTAAAGAAAAAGCTTACAAGCCAAAGTTGACTAAAGTTACAGTATATACAAACAGTAACACAGTACTTTATGATCATATTACACAAAATCAGATTTTCAGTTTTGCAGCAAGAAGATAATCCAAAGCACTATAGCAACTCGAAAGTATTTTTTTTTTTTGTAGGAAATGTTGAATGTTCATAACTGTTCAATCAGCTCACTGACGTCTATAAACAAAATAATCGAAAACAACATTACAAATCTGGTGTCCTCATCTAGACAAATATTGAAATTTCAATAAAGGATTTGCAATTGCTATATATGATAAAAGCACAATTACTGTAAGGTATTTTAAATACTTTTGACCAGGGCTAGGTCTAACTAATAAGCCACAGTGTCCCACAGTCACCAGTGCTGCCTCTAACAAATGTTTATTGTACCAAATGTTTATTTTCATGACTCTATGTTCTCCGTACAATAATTATAATATAGATAGAAAATAATAAAAATGTAAAAATTATTTTAAAAAGTTACTACCTACAGTAGGTTTGTGTTTCATCATGGTTGTTTTCTTAAATCCAAACTACATACTAGTAAATAGTGATCAAAGTCACACACTACTTCAGCTACAGTAGTGTAATATCTAGCCATTCTATGCAGTAGACCTGTCTTAAGAAAATGTGCGTCGTTTTAAAAAGATTTTTAAAAAATAGTAGTAAAGATGTAAGTTAACGAGAAATGAAGAACTCTATGTTCTATTGTACATCAATGGTGATCAGAGACATAACCACAACAAAGAAATATCCCACTGCTCAGTGAATTTCAATTTTTAATGTTCTCCCCTAATAAAGCACTATATATGCATGCTCCAGTCCCTTTGATAGATGAAGAACATGTCTCACCAGTCTACTAATGGGCATGGTGACCTCCATATGAAGACTTGGAGTGCTGGGCTCGATGACCTCAACTGCATCCAGAAGTAACTGAAGATATTCCTTCACCTGCAGAACATAAATATGATCAATCTAATGCTGAGGTTATTGATGAAAGACTTAAACTGGCCACTTCATACCTCAAATGATTTAGCTTTTTTTTTTTTAATTAATTATATAAAATGCTACCAGTGTTATTTAATATACCAAAACTCTGGTTGGTAGTTTTAAATACTATACAGGAAAACGTACAAATTACATTTAATTTTTTTTTTCTCCTGGTATTTGGCATACAGTTGCTTGAAATAATCACAAACTATGACATACTGTTCATGAACATGATGAACCTACATTACTACCTTCTCTATATCGCCATCTTTTGCTGCAGAGATGATGCTTAGCATCTGAAGTGCTTTAACGTTGTGTGCATCAAGCCCTAGGATCCTGTTCACCAGATGAAAAGAAAACATGATTAAATCACATTAAATCTTCAATAAATGGATCCGAACTGATAGAAGGCCTACCTTTCAGCCACCTCAGCTGCGTGTTCCCAGTTACGTAAAGCCATAAATATGTTCATCTTGAGAACCAGTGCTGGAATAAAGTCAGGATAGGAAACTATGATCTGATTGATGATATTCAGAGCATAGGTCTCCTTCTGTCTCGCCATGAAAAATTCCACCTATTAGCAGAACGAGAATTTAAACCCACATTAGGGTTACTTTGTTTGTAATGTTTGTTTTATTGGGTGTAATAATGATTCTCATGTAAAATTCACAATTATGTACCTTTCCCATCAATCCAAACACGTTTTTTGAGTCAGAAATGCTACTGTCAAAATACCGCGAAGCCTGAGATCGCTCTGCATCATTCTCTGAGGTCAGGACAATCCATGACTTAAGAACATAGCCCTATTAACACATACATTAGTGTCTCTGTACACAGTTACAAAAAAACAGCAATGTTCATGCTAAATTGCAAAACATGCATTAAGTGGTTTTTGCTCTTTTTAAAGCTTTGTTTATTTGTTTGTTTGTTTTTTAAGACATCCAAGCTCCACAGCATGTATATGCATGTGTCTAAGGACTTCTGCACAGCATTAAATATTTAAATGAAATTAAACTTTCTAAACTCTACAGAATCACAGTTTCCAGTTTTGGTGCTTATTTAACATTAATGTTTTACAATAAACCTCACAAACCTCTGAAGATCCGTTTGATAATTTGATCATCTTGTCTATGTACTCTTTGGCTTTCTGATTTCTCCCCAGAATCCAGTAGAGCAGTGCCACATAGTACAGAGCCCTTTCCCCAGCTGTCCTCTTGGCTCTCTTTAAAGAGGACTCCAGCTCAGACACTGCCTCTCCATCTCACAAACACACAAAGACCCATGCAATCTACCGCTTCAGATTTTTTTTTTAACACAAATTAACTACTGGTTTAATGGCTAGGGAGAGCTTGAGCCATAAAAAATAGTAATAGAAAAAAAATTAACAAAGAAACCTCACTTTTAAACTGTCAGATGACTTTTAAAAATATAAACAGATTGTCCAAACATAGGGATACCATATTGTAAATAAACAATTAAATATATATTTTGACATGTCTTTGACAAAATAAATATTTAAAACATAAAAAGTATACTGTATGAACAGTTTGAGAGCAAAAGTAAATAACTATCTAATTTTTGGAAATTTGGAGAAAAAAAATGATTCAAATTAATCTTCTTGTGCAACTTTTCTTTGAATAGTGAAATATGTTGTAAATATTATGTTGTGAACAAAATAGTTTTGAAAACAATAGAAGACCTAAAATTAGTCATTATTATTCAAAGGGTTAATCCAATGCTTTTTAAACTAATACATTACAGTGGAACCTTGGATTACGAGCATAATTCGTTCCGGAAGCGGACTCGTATTCCAAAACACTCATAAACCAAATCAAACCTTCCCATAAGAAATAATGAAAACTCAAATAATTCGTTCCACAGCCCAAAAAAATAATTAATACAATATATAAAGTAAAAAATTAAACAAATTAACCTGCATTTTACCTTTAAGAAAAGTGAAAATAAATCCCAACAAATAAGTGTTTGTTTGTGCTCACAGGCGCCATGTATTTGTGTGTGTGTGTGTGTGTGTGTGTGTGTGTGTGTNCCAAAAAATAAATACAGAAAAATAATTAATACAATATATAAAGTAAAAATAAAACAAATTAACCTGCATTTTACCTTTAAAAAAAGTTAATATAAATCTCAACAGATAAGTGTTTCCGTTTGTGTGCACAGACGCCGTGTATTTGTGTGTGTGTGTGTGTGTGTGTGTGTGTGTGTGTGTGTGTGTGTGTGTGTGTGTGTGTGTGTGGAATTAGCCCCTTCCCTTACCTCATCTTACACAGTAAAACTCCTTCTCCCTCCCCCCACCTCGCTTTTTTAAGTTTCACAACAAACACACACAACGGAAACACTGTTTTAACAGGAAAAAAGAAATCTCTCTAATGACACTCGCGTGAGCGCAGACTAACGGAATCACTGCTGTAAAGTAAAAAAAACAAAAAACAAATGAACCAGCACCTTACCTTTGAAAAGAATCGCGACAGAACAGAGTTTCTGTGTAGAGCAGAGTGTGTGTCTGTGTCAAGCCGGGGGAGGGGGGGTGTAAAGGCGAGAGTGTGTGTGTGTGTCGGTGTGTGTGTGTGTGTGTCGTTGTCAAAAAACTCGGCACTCGTAAACCAAGACATGCTCGTTTTTCAAGTCAAAATTGATTAAAAATCTTTGCTTGTCTTGCGGATCACTCGTAAACCAAGTTACTCGCAATCCGAGGTTCCACTGTATATATTATATATACTAAACTATACTACTATACTACTAAACTGTATATTTATATATCCTCCCCAGTTGATTGATATCCTTGTAAATATATAAATAAACTATATACACACACACACTCACTCACTGTCTATGCCGCTATACAGCATACATCTTGTATTCAGGGTCCCGGGGGGACTGAAGCCTATTCCAAGGGACTTGGTGCATAAAGACGGGGTATACCCTGGACAAGGCATCGCAGGGCACACTCGCTCATTCTCACACTACAGGCAATTTGAGAATGCCAATTCTCCCAATCTGCAGGTCTTTGGACTGTGAGAGGAAACCAGAGTACCCGGAGGAAACCCACCAAGCACAGGGAGAACATGCAAACTCCATGCATACAGAGAGGGAAATTGAACCCGGACCCTGGAGATGCAAGGCGACAGTGCTAACCACTACCATGCCACCTATGTACTGTACTGCATATACTGTATATGAACAAATCCATGAAGCTGAGAGAAATTTCTGTAGCCCCACAGTTTTAATTAAAATTTTTAATTATATAGCACATTTAACAATGGCCATTGTCTCAAAACAGCTTCACAAAATTAAAAGAAAATTATGGAAATGTTTATAAGATGTGAGAAAAATGTGTATAAATCATAATGCTCAGATTGTCCCTGATGAGCAGGCTGAGGGCGATGTCGGCAGGGGAAAACTCCCTGAGATGGAAATAGGAAGAAACACCAAGAGGAACCAGACTCAACAGAGAACTCATCCTCATTTGAGTGTTGTGAGGACATACATTAGGCAGCTGGAAGTGTATATATGTAACAAGGATGTCAATCAGCTGGGAAAGACTAGATTTTTTACACCCCTTTTCACATTTTGTTATGTATTACACTCATTGTAAAATGTATTTAAATCTTATTTCCCCTCATTATTCTCCACAGATACTCTACAATGACAAAAACAGATGTTCAGACTTGGTCAAAGCCCTTTTGTCAGAAATGACAGCCTCAAGCCTCCGTATGAATGACGCTACAAGCTTTGCCCCAACTTTTTGAGCACCTGAGAACTCTGGAGAAGGCTTTCACTCAGGATAGCTTTAACATTTTCTGCATTAATTCTCCCTCTATACTGACTAGTCTCCCAGTCGCAGAAGAAAATCCCCACAGCATGATGCTTCCACCTATACTACAGGGATGGTTTTAATAGAGTGATGTGCAGTGCCTGATTTCATGGTACCAAATAGTTCAATCTTTGTGTCATCAGACCAGAGGGTTTTTCCCCAGCCAGCAGTCATGTGACATTTAGAGATCTACAGATATCTCTCTCAGCCTCATAGATTTATTTTCACTCTGACATGCACAATCTACTGAGACTTATATATATATATATATATATATATATATATAGTATCTATATATTGTGAGACAGGTGCACGCCTTTCTTAATTACATCCAAACACATCCCAAGGATGACTGATAGATGTAGGATGCACCAAAGCAAGTGTCTTAACACAAAGGCTTTAGAGCTTACAGTAAATGGGATATTTCAGTATTTATTTTTTTAAATAAATAGAAAAGTATAAGCCCCTGTTTTTACTTCATCGTTGTGTGTAGAATGATGAGGATAAATATATTTTAATATTTTTTTTAATTAGTGTGAAACATGACAAAAATGTGAAAACCTTAAAAGAGTGAGAAAACATTTCATCAGTGTATATCCTATGCATTCATGCCTCATTACAGTGCAGGATAAATGTGTGCAGAATACACTTATTGTGTAGACCATCCTTTGGAGTGTTATATTTATCTCAGGGACTGTTTACCTGTGCTCTCTGCCTGCCTGTGCGCCCACAGCAGGGCCATCACTGAGCACAGACACACCTGAGGATTGTCTCTCAGAGGGTTCAGCTCTCTCACAGCCTCCTGAAAGCGTCCTTAAACACATGAAAGGTTAACAATAATCACATAAATCATACAACTCCATTAAACGCATCATCCTGGGTCTTGATATATACTGGTCGTACAGTACATTACCTTCATTCAGAGTTGCAAAAGCTTTGAAGAACAGGAGCACAGGGTCGTTTGGGTACAATCTCAGGTAGTGCAGAGCAGTATTTATTACCTGCCTGTAGAATCTCTCCCTCAGAAGGTAGATCAGAGAGGCCTGAAGTGCAAACACACCCACCTCAGATTAAATAACCGCCTAATAACCCAGGTGGACATTCAGAGTGAAAAACAAATGACTGCTTCGACTTACTAAACAGGTCGGATCCGATTCTGCCATGATTGTCTTGTCCTCGGTTAATGCAAATGTTGGTCGAGTTTACGCAGATGCGTTTCTGAAGATCTGAGCGTAGGCTGAGATCAGCCCTGAGGCAGGAGAACTTTTTGGTGTCTTGGTAACAGCAGTAAACACCTGCAGCTCACAGGCCAACTAATCGATCACTCGTAGCAAAACAGTGATTTATTTCTAGCCTGTTGTTAACTAAAAGCTCAAAATTACTGTATTCATGTTTAAATACTTATTGTTTTAAAATTAACTGATCTACTACCACTAGTGTTAATAATAATAATTATGATAATAATAATAATTCACTTTATGCTACAAGGCTCCACATAGGAGCATAGAGTAAAGTGCAAATGTCTTAGGTACCTTGATTTTGGTCCACCTGAACTTTTGCCCAAACTTTCATAAGAAAATGCATGCACTAAAAGGTGTTGCCATTTTTTACAACTGTTGTTTGTTACTTTATATTCAGATTGGAATAAACCAACCTTTAATCATACCTAGAATTAAAAATTCTAAAAAAGTTTTGATTTTAAAAGAGGCTCATGACGATGGTGGACTGTCCGAGAGACAACCAGTGTAAAAAAAAAAAAAAAAAAACACTTGAAAAAACGCATTCTAATGTTACCTAATTTTAAGCCACTAAAGGAAAGGTAAAGTATTAATAATGTGATAAATAGCTAAACCCTATTGGCTCAAAAGGTAACACATTTTAATGCATATGCATTTTATCATAAAACTATAGAGGTCAATTTACTTCTAGCATAATGGGGTAAAGGTCCATATACTGTAGGACTGGGCAATTAAAGCTCCCCACCACTGGAGATATGTCTGTCATTTCTGTTTCAGCTCGACAACTAATTGTAGTTGAGGATGAAGGACCTTGCTCAAGGACCCAACAGTGGCAGCTTTGCAGTGATGGGGCTTAAGCCTACTGATCAGCAGTATGACACTAGAAAAACTAGTGGAAACATTTCAGATTCCCAAACCTTAATTTTCAAATAAAAACAGTGTTCAGTATATAGACAGACAGGCATGAAATAAAAGCAATAATAAAATAAACATCATAAAAAAGCACCGGTCACCGAGACAAGGCTTTGGGGAAATTCTCATTACAAAGTACACTTTTTTTGCTTTCTTTATTTATTCTTTCAGACTAAAACCAAATATAGAATGCATTTTTATATAATTGTGCAATCTAAGCTTTGATTGACAGTTTGCAAAGCCCAATCTATTTTGCATAAATACATCAGCCACCCAGTTATCCTTTATTTATGATTCATTATATTTTCACTGTTTTCTAAACTCTTTACAGTAGTTCTCTGCCCTCTTGTGGTTGAAGAGAGTGCTAGCAGCGACTGGATCATAAGAGAAACTTACGAGCCTTTCTCTCCGACTCTCGTGTCATATTTCTCAAAGATCACACAAAAAGCACCTTTTGAAGATAACATGATTACATATTTTTTTTTGTTTTAAAAAAAGAAAAAAACGATAATTGAAAGCAAATCAGAGGGTAAAACGGCCTATAAAATAATTACAAACTATGTACAGAATGATGGTGTCAATGAATTAGTGAGTGATGCATGACTGTTTTGTTTGTTTTGTTTGTTTTTTAATGAAGAAGGGGATTAACAAGATTGATAAAAATAAAACCCCAGACACTTCTGGACTAAAGATCATTAAAGTTTGAAAGTTGCAATCTTTCACTTTCAAGAAAATGTTTAATGGTTTAAAATCAGGCCCAGATTATTATTAGTTCATTTAGATTTTGCATTTCTCTGTAACATAAGGATTGAAATAGTTCTAGCTAAATCAACATCTATGGAATGTATAAAGGAAGGAGAGCAAAAATATGTGGTGTTTCGCATCACAACGTGTTGTACAATATGTTCAGTATTATCAAGTATCAAAGTAAACAAACTCCAAAAAAAAAAACATACAATAAAACTTATAATGACACATGAAACAGATGGCAATTAAATAATAATCTCAAGTTTCAAAAAGACAGTCACACTACCCTTTCGATTTGCCAGCTGACTGTTCACAGTAGATCTCCTTTCCCAGTGTTTTCCTGTTCTTACCTCAAACCTGACACCTCCAGATCCACTTTACTCAGTGTGGAGATCTGGTGTGAATTCACAGGTGAAAGTGTATTTTGTGTGTGTCAGACTCCGTGGAGTACTACATGTCAGATCACAGGGAGCATGAGTCTGGAAGTCCATGACAGGGTTTGGAACAGGAAATGTGGACAGATGCGTAGCGTTAAGGTCGATTTCTTACGTCGATTTCTGTTTGTAGTGAAGGGTTAGGTCTCCACCACTCTTCCAGATGAAATGCTTTACTGTTCGCAGATCCATGTTAGGATCCAGAACCTTTCAGAGGAAAAAACAGAGAAGTGAATCCAGGTTAGAGGCAACAGGGGAAATAAATAAATAAATAAAAATCATGACCCGTCTTAAAATTTCATGATTCAGATGAGGATAACATACTGTCGGGTGTAAAAGTTAGTAATTCAATGTTTTGAATTTAATGTGTTTTTGTGCAAAACATAAAAATCATTTTATCATAGTTCGTCTTAATATCAGGCAAATATAACCTCAGACATACAACATATAACGTTTTTCTCCCTACAATTATTTAAAAAAATAAAATAAAAAAAGAAGAGCAATACTAAGTACACCCTTACTGCTTCCATATGTTGTAAGAGGGTAAGTTGAAGCTAGGTGCTGGTGCTGATGATTAATTGATCATCAGCAGGTGTGCAGACCACTATAAAAGCAAAAGGTTTGGCAGTTTGCATGTAAGACATGTATCATGTCATAAGCAAGTGCCTTAACGTAGGGCTACAACTATTGGTTATTTTGATAATCAATCCACCTATCGATTATTGAAATGATTAATCGCATTATTGCAGTCACAAGTACTCAATAGCTCTTATTTAACCATCAGCTTTTAAATTTAGCTTGAGGATGTTTTTTGTGCATAGCTAATAATCAAGATATTAAAGATGAAGGGGATGGAGGTGAGTGAACTACATAAGAAAAGAACATACACCTGAGAAGAATATGGCTAAAATGTGTGTGTGCGCGTGTGTGTGAGGGAGAGTGAAAAAGCATGCGTGCAGAGCTCAAAAGCCAGGAATAATTTGCGTGCGTGCATAAATTTAACTTAAATTTAAAAGTTAATTGAAAAAAACTAGAAATAAAAACATGACTCCGTGTACACTGCAATCTCAATTCAACAGGACCTTAAGAGTGCTGTACATAAACGGACGCCCGAAAACCTCAATGAACTGAAGCAATGTTGGAAAGAAGAATGGACCACAATTCGATGTGAGAGACTGACAAAGTCATACAGGAAACAACTACTTGAAGTTATTACTGCTAAAACTGGATCTTCATTTTTGTTCAATAAATAAATGATGAAAAAGTTACATGTTGTTAATTTGAGATTGTGTATTTGCCTAATACTAAAACCTGCTATGATCAGGTCATTTCTTATTATATTTTTCCATAAACACACATAGATTTGAAAAAGAGGGGGAAATTAACTTTATAACATGACTGTAAATCATTAAAAAAAAACTCAGTGTAAATGACACTGTTAAAGAGGACAAAGTTATTGAATTACAAAGATCTAAGGGTCATCGAAAGAAAAGAGATGAGGGTAATTATTACAGAGCAATAGTATGAGGAGTATATTAATTGAGGAAGAATGAGAGAATGCAAATACTGGAGACCTGAGGCGGTCTTCAGATCTGTACCTGACATCAGGTTTTTCTGTGGACACCTTGGACAGTAAAAGCGATGAAGGACTTTACCTGGTCCTGACAGAGCAGCTCGATCTTCTCCTCGGCGAGCACTGCCATGTCCTCCTCCTCTTTCTGCTCACTTGGCTTCTCTCCAGCCGAACCGCTCGTCTGGGACTCGCTGTCCAGGTTAATGATCTTCTCATAAACGTGCTCCATTACTTTTCTCACCTGGAGCATGTCGCTAGCAGACAGACGATCTCTAAAACACAGAGACGAGAGATCATGTAGACATTACAGCTATGTTGAAATAAAGCGTCTTGTTGTCTGATCTGTTGGGGGCTTTAAAGGTTAGAGAAAATGCAGTAAGCTAGACATAACATCCCACACAGGTCAGACAAGATGGTGTTATAATTAAAATGAGAGCAATCAAAATTCTTGTTGTATAATGTCGTTTTTTTTTTCACTCAGACTAAAGACACAATAATACAGAATTGTATTATTTACCAAATATACTGTATAAAAAGATTAATTACCGACGCATTATACACTAAATCAGCCATAACATTTGATATTCTCAATCTTGGGCTTTGCATTTATTTATAATATAATAACAGGTCCAACAGATTTTAATGCATGGAGCATTCAGAGGATTATAAAAAATATAACAGATGAAACTGATTAAGAACACATAGCAGACTGTGAATCCCAAGTGTACATCTAACTCCGGTTAGGTATATTAAACAGGCAATATCTGGGTCTGAATCAGACTCAGTAGGCATTCAAGTCCTCTAATAGTAATGATCACAAATTAATGTTTTTCTTTTTCATCTTCTGCTAGGAACCTCAGGACATGCGACATTCTGCTATTTATTGTTTTACAGAAACCAAATTATTTAAAAAAAAAAAAAAAAAACACAGACTTTGTGAACAGAATATCAGGGGTAATAAAGTACTCATTTAGAGTCTAATTACAATTGGACAATGAAAAGGCTCTTAAACACAAAAATTTAGGAGATTAGTTTCAAAACTGGTCAAAAAGAACCCAGACACCAGTGCTATAATACTGCAAAACCTGAATATGAAGTTATTCTACGATTTCCACCTTTAATAATAATAACCTACTTCTTCAACGTCTTGGCACCAGATGAAGAATGGGGTTGGAGGTAGAAGGGGATTTTGTTGAATTTTGGCATGTTTTTCTGTATAAAGGAAACAGAGCAGAATAAAGACTTCAGAAATGAAGATATCTTTCGATGTGCCTTTTTCAATAGGTCTTTATAACTGACGAATGTATTTACACAGCGCCGGTGAAAACCTCTACCGGCATAATCTTACACCCTGAGCAGTCTAAATCATATTGATTAAATGACATTTAGACTAGAGGCAGGATTGGCACTGGGGATTCTTAAGCACTCACATCCACTGTAATGTCAATCACCCACTGTGGAACAGTTTCATTGAGCAGCATGGATTCAGTCTCGCCTCCAGAGTCTCGACAGAGCAACCTGCACATACGGAGACACATCATGCATGCGGGTCTTTGTTTGTCTGGCAAACAAACCTGCACACTTTCTAGGAAACAGACCTGAACAGTGTCCTTCCGCCCGCTTCACCAAAAATGACAGGTGTGTGTGGTGGGACTTGGAAATATCCGTTTCCTTTCTGTATCCTGTTCTCATGCTCACCATTCACTAAAGTGACAAACATTTTTTACTTAACATGATTCTTTATAAAGAAATACCCACTGGACACAAAATAATTTCCAAACAAAATTTCATACCGTGGTTCAGCTCGGTTTCCTCATCCATTGGGCTGCTGTGCGTCCTGGGCCAATATTCCAACAGGGCTTGGAGCAGTAGTCCTCCCAGATTCACTACAACACACATACAACAACAACTTTCAATTACTATTCCATACAATTCACAATGCAAGCATTCACATCGAATGGAAACTTTAAAAATCTAAAAGTTTCTGGATCTTTGAAAACTAACCTTGCTTTTACTGAAACCATATTACAACAGAATGAGAAATGTTATCTTGTTGATTTTATTATTATTATTTAATGTGTGTACATTGAATGGTGGCCCAGGTCTGCCCGCCTCAGGTCTGCGTGTGTGGAGTTTGCATGCACTTGATGTTTTTTTTCCGGATAGTTCCCAGTTTCCACCCACAGTCTAAAGACATGCAGGCTTTAGACATGCTAGGCTACCTGCCGTTTCCAAAGTGCCCACAGTGTACGAGTGTGTTCGGCACCCCGCTCATGAAAAGACCCCACCTAATGCCCCGAGTCCCCTGAGACAGGCTCCAGGCCCTCCAGGATAAGCGCTATAGAGAATGAGTGAATGAGTGAGTGGGTGTGTAGCCGTGGAGAAGATCAGTTTCATGTCCTAAGTATAATAATGATCCTGACACATGTTTTAGCATTTACTCAGACAGTGGGAGTGGCGAAAGGTTATGGACAGACATATAATAATCACTTGAAAGTTAGACTCATTGCCCAGGAACAGCCAGGCACAAGCAAGTACTTTTACACATCCGACCTGTGTGTTTCTCACATATTGCTACACTCACGTTTCGGGTCTGAGCCATCTGGACTGGTAAATCCAGCATCCTTGGCCGAGACCCAAGCAGCAAAGCAATCGCTCTCATCAAGTGTAATGGTCAGCATCTATAAAGCAACAAACATAACGAAATTACCAAAACAAACACACTGACAGTAAAAACTGGAATCCTGGACATCATTCTCAGCCATTGTTTTGTTTGAAGTTAACATTATCAGTTCTTTTTTTTTTGCATATTCACCCCTGTTTTAAGATCCACAGAAAACCAGTTAGGCACATAAACCATCTTAAACCGTTTCTTGATCTCCTCATCAAACTCTATCTTTCCCAAATCTTCAACTTTGCATGCCTGGATAAAGGGAACAGATAAGGAACAGTAATGACACTGTGACAATGTTTGGAAAGAAAAAAAAGAAGAAGAAGAAAAGAAATGCAACTAATGGCAGGTCATACCTTTAATACATCCCAGTACGCTATGTTGTTGTTGGTGTCTTTGGTGAGTATGTGTCTCTTGTCATTCAAAATGTGGCACTGGATTATACTGGCTCCACCTAGAGGACACATTAAGGTACTTGAAGTGTGTGCTGCCATTCTGAAACCATAAGCAACTGGAAAATGATGACTAGAAGAAATAAAATCTATAAAATAAGGTCCTGACACTATTTCAGAATCATAAAGCACCAGATTATTATTAAAAATACTTCATGGTGGGCAAATAATAAATCTGAAATACATTAACACAAGTTTAATTAATAAAGAAATATACTTCCTCAAAGTATGGTTGAAAGATTAATTGCACCTGCACGAATGATTGATGATTATAAAAGTGGTTATAAACTAGATATTGGTTTTCAGTTTTTACTTCTATGAGTTAATAAACTTAAAACTACTGGCTGAGATGTGGCAAAAGAGAGCTTATGTATTGGACTAAATGCAGAACCATCAGTACTTAAAAACTATATGTAAAGTGTACAACCGCATAGAGCAGTGTGCACCAAGTTGTGTACCTTTAATAACCTGATCCGGCTGTGTGCACAGTGGTGTCAAGGGAGTGCTGCAGTCATTGTCGTAATCGCCAGATGCTCGGAAATTGTGTATGCCCTTTAGAGACTGCAGGGTAATAGAGATTAAATGAAAATTGAGGCTCGAAGGCTCAAGGCTCAGATCTTACAAAGACATTATTATGCAGTGATGTTAGCTTTTTAAAATTTCAAGCGCAGGAAATGCTTAGGTGGTGACACAGTGTGAACTATTGAGGTATTGTGTGCATGTATGTGCTTTTAAGTCAACCAATGCATTACTAGTAATACAACATGCTATATGATTAGGATCCAGTGCTTAATTTACAGCACAACATTATTATAAACAAGGGAAAATATTCAAACAAGTGGAACTTTCAAAGTAAAATAAAAGACAAAAGGATGATTAAAGTTTAGGAGGACGAGTCTATATGATGTGTCAGGAACAGCTGGAGCAGGTGGCAGCTTTATTCACGTCACTGTGGAAGGCAGCTGTGCTTACCCATTTGTTAACGGTGGACTTTGTGGTGGAGACCCAGATGGCCGACGGTGGGTCCGCTGACCTGTCCAGCTCCATCTGCCCAAGGCCAAATATACATTCAGCAATTTTACTTTCTTTGCACATAGGTACAGTTCTTTAAACTACACTCTAAACAATTTTCTCTCCACACCTGTATTTATTGTTTTAGCACTTGCATTTGTACAGTATACATCAGTGCAGCCTGTTACTTAAGGTCATTGTGCTCTCAGGACAGTGGAAAAACTATACTGGCGAGTAAAGTGAGTAAAATTTGATTGAAATACAATGAACTTCAGTGAAGTTATTTGCTAAAATTATTATAGACACAATGAAACTATGAGAGAAATCTAAACTTTATTAGAAGTATGTATGCTTAAATGAAATAAATATATCATTAACAAAAACGCTTCTTAATGAAAAAGTAAGTGGAACCATGCATTTACAACCTATTCCTACCATAGAGAGTATGCAGCGAGGAACCGGAGAGAGAGAACGTCTCAGTACGCAACCTCTCCAGGTCCTCTGCCCTGCTTTATATGGGCCTTTCTTTTGTATGATGTTGGTAATGGCCTTATTTTCATTTAAAATCATCCAGTGCTTAATGGAGTCCATGATGATGTGTATTCTAACAAGGTTTCCGGGGCATTTAGAGGAAAAACATCCCCAGAGCGTCTCAGGTCCTCTAACAGTAATGATCATATTCTATTCTGTATAACCTTCTTCCTTTATCAAACCCATTTTCTTTTTTTTTTTTAATTGCCTAATGTTTTTTTTTTTTTATCTCATGCAACTACAGAACCCAGTTCCAGTGAAGGCTTCAGTTGCATCTAGCAACCTTCAGGTACTTACATATGTAGTAAAATAAAAGAAAGTGTTTTGATATGAAGTTGGTACCCAAGAGTAGTTTGTATTCTTTGGGACCACAAAATGCTGCAATCTTCTGCAAATACCCAACTGTGACCGCCAGAGAAGTTTTTGCCTGTCTAATCATCCCCCTCACTATGTGTATGTGTGTGGGAATTAAGTACACTTGTGTCATTTTTCAAGGAAGTTCATTAAAGCTCTGTTTTCTTTACTTAATGACTTCCCTAAATGTGAATATGGACATTTTCAGGTGTAGCTAATTTTATCACCGTTGACTAAGGGAATTTGTCCTGTGTGTCACATCTTATTTATACCCCAGTGAAACAGGAAGTCATGGGTGACTGTTTAAGAGTGTGAAAACACTAAGGTGCACATTATAAATAGCTTAATATAAATACAAACACGTTTTATTTACAATCGTTTCTACAGTAGGTACGCATTATTGTGACTGTTCTGTTAAAACAATATATTTGGAAATTTTAAATATTTCCTTATAATATTAATTTACTTCTCTTGAAGTTTAGGTTTCTTTGATATTTTTAGCCTACGATTAAACTCATTAACCATCTTCTATAACCTTTAATTAAACTCATCTTAATCAAGGGTAGCAATAATTCTGGAGAATGTATATTAAATAAATAATACTCTTTACTTTGGATTTGTGTCTTGGTAAAAACATGGTATTACCAAAACTGAGGAATAAAGTAAAAATATCCGCAGACGCGCCAGAAAAAGTACACAGTCTCCTAGTTTCCCCCCTCCTTTTCATATCTCCCCTACCTTAAGCACGGGGGCTTTCTCTTCACAAATGAGTACACGTATGTCTGGATTGCGCAAGTCTGTGCAGTAAATCTTCCGATCCCGGCCTCCAGAGTAGACGTGCGTGAAGGCTTCGTTCACCTGCAGCGCCCACACTCCCTCATCATGGACGCGGTACGTGGCTATACACCTCTGCTGTCCCAGTGACCACAGCCGGATTGTACCGTCCGAACTTCCCGACAGGCACTAAGACACAGATCAGGGAGCATAATTTATCACACTTTATTATACAGTGCTTATCTACAGTGCAGCAAAAAGAGATTATGTACCATGTTAATGACAAAACAGTGATCAAACTGTATAAAAAGGTTCACTAAACAGGTAGTCCCCGACTTACGAATGAGTTCCGTTCCTAGAGCATGTACGCAAGTCTGATTTGTTCTTAAGTCCGACAAAGTGAGTCTTATACGCATTTAACGCGAATATACAATGTAAAGCATACCAGTCCACTTTCCTAAATCTGTCCCCTTTCTCCACAATGCGGCCAAAAAACATAACCGCGCCTAAGAAAATGAATCTCATCGCGAGAGGAATCGCAGACGCCATTTAGTCTCGGAGCAGTTTTCCACTTTATTTTCCACAAAGTTTTCCACCATTGTATAGAACTGTAAACTCTGTTTTGTTGAGGATTTTCCGAAATTACCATTATTCACCATCAGGACAGCTTTACAGGACAGACAATGTCTATCACTGTGCTCCTGGACTGATTCATTGAAACCAGTAAGGCCGACTGGTTTCTCCCACACCCCCCACATACACGCATATAATATACCGGATTTTAGACATTTTATACTTTCACTTACATACTGGAAATATTGTATATAATAATTTTAAATATTGTCTATTTTCTGTAAAATACACGTGAGCTACTTCGGTGATTGAACCGGAAGTAGAACCGTGGTCCATTCGTATCTGTGGAAATGCGCACGTTGAATGTTTGTAAATGGGGGACTACCTGTATAGTGGTGGCTAAAAGTATTTAGACAACATATGCTACGTATTATAATTCTCCCTGTACAGACAAAAAAAAAATAGTTTATTAATTACTAATTCATTCTCGCCTATCTGGCAGAAAAGTTGTGCTGATTACAATTGGCTGTTTGGTTAAAGGATGGAACAAATATATGGCAGGGCTTTTAGTTTCCTGTGAACTTCTGTGGAAAAATTCTGAACATGATACCAGAAAACTGCAGATGTCTTTTTGACTCTATGCCCAGCAGCATTCAGCAGGCTTTGAAGAATAAAGGGCTTATGTAATACATAATGACTCTTTTATGGCGATTGCATTCCATAAAATAACAAATTATTCTTATAATTCAGTGCAATCTTCTATGATGTATTGTGCTGGGACAGCGGAGTAAAGACAGTCGATGCCGACAGACTCAACAAGCTCATTAAGAAAGCTGGCTCTGTCATTGAAGTGGAGCTCGAGTCTCTGGTGGAGGCAAGAGGAGAATGCTTAAGAAACTTCTCAGGATTCTGTACAATGAGTCCCATCTGCTGCATGCTCCTAGGTGTCCTACCGGAGTACGTTCAGTTGTAGACTCAGACCACAGAGAAGCACCACAGAATGCCACCGGAGGTCTTCATCATACTTTATAACCCTCCTTCCTTCTGGAAAAAGGGGAGTTAAACAGTGAGCGCACTAGCCTCATCTAGGTTCCTTAATATCATGTGCAATATCAATTAGCAACATCATGCGCAATATTATTTGTCACTGTTACTATGTACAACTCTACATCGGAAACTTATACTTTTGTAGACATATGCGTCGACTTTATCTTATGTACACTTTGTGGATATTCTTTCTATTTTACTTTACTTATTACTTCATTTCATGGCTTCTTATATTTTATTACTGGCTTTGCTGTTGGAGCGATCTCTGGCACAAGAATTTCCTCTGGGATGAATAAAATTTTATTTTTATCATCTTGATTTTCACTATTAAAAAAAAAATTGAGAATGTTATTTTACTTTTGTCTCGATACTTTTGGCCGCCACGGTACATTGCATCACGAAGCTGTTTAACTTATTCACTCTGCATCAGAATTTCCAGCACCATGTTTCAGCGTTTCATTCTCCTAATACTTCAATAAAATGTCGTGCACCTGAGTGCCGTCTCTGTTGAGCAGCAATGATTTCACATTGTCTGTGTGTCCTTTAAGCTTCATGAGCTTGGCACAGGTGCGTGGGTCCCACACTCTTAAAACCTGAGAAACCACACACACATGCACATAACTAAACAGGGCCAGCAAAAGAAACACATTCAATTCAATTCAAATGAAAGAAATTTGTGTTTAAGGAAGAGAATATTGGGACGAGCCTTCTCAGTTGATCCAGATACTATTACTGTGCCCATCTGATTCATGGCCAGACTGTAGATCGAATCCTTGTTCCCACTGAGAGACGATGCTGCAGGATAAACAATAGCAAGAGTTTCAGAATTGACTAAATGAGAAATGAGGTTTGATTTTGTCTCGGGTTGTGCGAAACTAGATTAAAATTTGGCTTTAAATTTGCTACATCTCCTACAATATTAAGATCATTTGTCTTGGGTAATTTGGCATATAAAATCCATGCTACTCATTATCCACAAAACACACAATCGTTTAAAAATTAGGATACATCCAAGAATGGGCAAGATTACTTATGAGCCCTAGAAAGAGATCCAACATACACAATGCTTAACAATAAACAACATATATTGCATAAGGAATAAAATACTGGAGGATGTGCTGTGACAAAGCCTCCCATAACTGTTAAGGTCTTGTTTCGAAAAATAAATGAACAAAAATGTGATAAAAAGATACTGTGATAGCTAGAACAGGTAACCTGTATGATGACAATCTCACAACATCTTTTTGATAAATAACACACACACACACACACACACACCACACACACCGCTGAGCCATAAGAGGCAGCACTCACTAGTGACAGTATTATTGGAGGCAGTCAGTGCTGTTAGTGTGTTTACATCCCATAAGAAAATCTGTCTGTCCAGTCCTGCCGAAGCCACCAACTCTTTATCTTTAGCATACGCTAAAGCTTTAACATAATCCTGTGAAGGAAAAAAACACAATAACGGCCATCAGTGTAAATACGAAATAATCAACCCTCCATCTTAAGAAATGCATTAGCATCCAGGTCCGAAATCATAATGTTACAAGATCGTAATGTCAGAGATTTTTCCCCTGGCTGACTGATTTATATCAGTAATTGTTACAGACGCCACATGTATGGATCTCAAAATATTATTTTACCTTCTACAGATTTTCTTCCCCTTCTCAGGGTCACCACATCAGATTATTCGATCCAAAAAATATTGGCACAGGATTTATGCCCAATGCCCTTCCTGCCACCCATTTTGCTTGGTTGCTAGACTTTGGCCATCCAAATAGCAACCCAGATCCTGAACCACCTGAGCACCACTGCCTGATTTTACCTTCTATAAAAAGCCCAGTGGAAATAAACCTGAGGTAATAAAAAGTGAAGCACATCACTAAAATATTCCTTGTGACCAGTGAGAAAAGAGGCATTGCACATGTCCCCATACAAGTCACTCCAGGATGAGGTATGCAATCTATTAAAATGCATTGTAAAAATACATCTAATCCATATGTATTATAATGTAAAAACTATGCATACATCACAAAGACTCCCATCGTTGAGCGTTATGTAAAGACTGCTCATCCTATAGGAACTGAGCTTAATCACATTACATTAAGCTTGTACCATACCAACAGCTGTTAATATTGTTGTCTTATGAGTGTGCAGATAAATAAATGGCAACAATTTCTAAAAATATCATGGTTACACAAATAACTAACAAGTAAACATCTTAAATATAAAAATGTTGTTTTATGCACAGTGCTAATACAAGGGCTGCCCCTGAGTCAGGATGCTACGTTTCATCAATACCAAGATAAAGTTCATAAAAAATATATTGTAATTTGCTAGAGATCGGGGGAGGGGAGGGGGGGGGGATTGATTCAGTGATGTACCGTGATTCTTATGCATGACGATTTATGTCCCGCCATAATGAATCAGCTTTGTATATTTTTTTTATTTATACATGTATGATTTTGAGGTAGTGAAAGGTTGCCGTTCCGCTATAATCCTGCTGGTGGTGCGCTCGATACTGTTCACACACTGGTAGGCAGCACAGTGTCCTATATGATAAGAGCAAACACAGACTCAGCCAAAAAAAAATTATATAATTATACACACTTCAGAAAAAGAAAAATAGGATGATGTATATTATATTAAATATAATATTGTTAATAATATCATCATATATTGTATATCAATATATATATATCATATAACAATACAAATTTAGTTTTTCTTTTTTGAAGTGTGTATACATTTTTTTGGCCGACTCTGTGTCAGCGATGGAAAACACATACTGGGTGTTTCCCATTGCTATAGTTTACTGTTAATTGTACTGAATTTGCTTTCTAGTGGTGTTCAAAGCTTTTTCAAAGAGGCAAAGATTAGACACTGTCAAAATACCAGAGCGTCAGTCACCAAATTCCTATTTTTGTTGGAATAACTGCAGCAGGATATCAAACGACAGCTCTATTTGTTCTACATAAGATTAAATATTTCAGGATAAAGATTTATATTTCAGGATAAATGGCACTTATGTGTTTATTACATGAAAGCATGTTCTGTGCACAGTTTGCTCTGATTAAGAAAGAAAGTTGTTTCTGCCAGGAGAACTTTCATCTGCTTCAGTTTCTCTGCCCTCTCCTTCCCTGAATATTTTTGTTTAATTAATTGCCTCAACAGTCTCTTGAAATATGAGACGCATGCATTTGTTACAGGAAAACCTTTTGTTGTTTCCAGCTCATTTAAAATAGCTCCTTCTCAATATTACTTTCTAGTCTGTAGTCATGACTAAATAATTATTCAGGAAATTAATTTGCATCACACATAAAGGCTCTTGCGATACAGCTGTGTTAACACAGTCTGGGCTGTCTATTATATATTCATTTGGCACTGGGGCTGGACTTTGGACACCCCTGGATCTGGCCTTGATCATGTTTTGGATTATATAAGTAGAGATTACTGAATTGGCGGCATGGTGGATTAGTGGTCAGCACGGTCGCCTTGCACCTCCAGGTTCCGGGTTCGATTCTCACCTCGGCTATATCGAAACTTCAGTTAACTTCGGTTTTGTCAGCAAAAACAGATGCCCCACTTGTGACTTACATGAAAGTAGAGCAGCATGCAGTGATTCCTTTTGTTGGAAATTAATGCTTACATTTTTCTAGGATTCTCAAGGGCCAGTATTGGAAAATTAACAGGAAAAAGGTTAAAAAATAAAAAATCAACAGTTCTCGTTACAGTGAGACGCTTATTGAAGAGCTGAGCCCTAAACTTCAGATTAAAGTCAGAGGACTGCTATCCAAGGGCATTGTGATCTTGCATAATGATGCATGTCTGCACACTTCTGCCCACACTGTCGACATGCTGCAAAACATTCATTTTGAGGCGTGAAATGATTCTCCCTATAGTCCTGATCATGCGCCATCAGACTTTCACCTGTTTGGTCCCCTGAAAGCAGCCCTATGAGGATGTGTGATGAGGGAACAAAAGCATGTTGACAGATAGACAAAGTAAAAATAAATAAATAAAATAAATAAATAATAAAATAAATATTTTTTTTACTTTATTTATTTCTATTGTATTTATTTATAATTTTTCACAATTTTTTTTTTTATAAAAGTTAATTAATAAGTTCTACAGCCAAGTGTGGATATTAGTTATCAACTATACATAGTGTAATACCTACCATATATCATTTTGGATTTGTGTGGGTTATTTTTTTTTTTATATTGCAAATATAATAATCCTGCTTTAAATTAAGGGATTCAAGGGATTTTTCTTGCGATAACAAACAGTTCAGTGATACAAACCTGCTTGGCCTTTCCATGGTTGACTATGAAATACGTTTTGCATTTACCTTGTGTGTTCGCAGTGTCGACATACAAAACCCTTTGTGTGCATTCCAGACTTTCACAGTGGTGTCTGATGAAGCAGATATCACTGTAACAGATTAAAAATACAACAGTGGGATTTCAGAAAATACTGTTGTAAGTTTCAAAAGCACTATGATACATGGCATTCCTGCAGCAGGTTGTGTCACGGAGTATAACTGCAAATAATAATATTGGAGTTCTTCAAGCAGAACAGCACTTAATATGCCGCTACTCTGTGGAACGTTCAGGTTTATATATTTATTTACTCTTAATTCATGCATTATATGAGGTAAACTGGGTTTACCACCTCCAACACTTCTCCATATAAACAAACCGTCACATTAAACTAAAGTCATACTCACAAGTTTTTCCATTGCAGCAGAGGACGATGTCATTGACCCAGTCTGTGTGATGTTCCATTGAGGCTATGTATGGGTCCTGCTGAAAAGCACACAAAACAGCAATGTCGTCAGTGAACCACCAAGTTCTAAATATAACATGAAATTCGGCAATAAACGTGCTGTCTGGATCAAAATATTCCATTAACAATTTGCGACAAAGATTATTACAGTATCAGATCAGCAGAGATCATGAATAAGAGACTGACAGATTGGTACCTTGTGCTGGTTGACGCTCCATATCCGAATAATGGAGTCTCGACCAGCGGTGAAGAGCCGGTTAAGAGCCGGGTCCAGCTGTAGAGCATTCACCCCATTACGGTTGTATTTCTCCACTTCATCTCTGATCACGTACGATACCTGGAGCACATTAAATAAAAATTTTAAAAATATATATATATTTTTTTGTATTATTAACAAAATGGATTTATTTTGTTATATACAATACAGGTATTTTGAATTAGTTTCAACCTTGTAGCATCTACAAGTCATATTAATACCAGGACATCTGGCATTTAGTCCATCATCCTACTTGAAAAACAAATTTTTATTTGTATATTCATCATTAAGTATGGGAACAGGGAGTAGCCTTGTGGTTGAGACTTTAGACTCCTGACTGGAAGTTTGTGTTGAAAACGCAGCAGAAGATAGGATTGTACCAAATGTCAAGACTCAACCAGGAATATGTATACAATATTTGGAATGAGTGATATTTGTCATCACTCATGCCCAACTTTTCATCAAAATAATTGAATAAATTATAAACACGCCTGCATTAAACAAAAAAACAATTCAGTAATACATTACAAACAGTACTTTGATACTTTTTGGTAAATTATGCAATACATACAACATAAAACAGATGTTGTGCATTCATTTATGAACATAAAAAAAGAAATAAAACATTTAATTCTGAAAAAGGGGTGTTAAGTTGTTAAAAAGAAATACAAGACAAATTATTGCTCAATGTGTCCACCGCACCTTAATACGCTTACCAGCCGGCCGTAACCCCTGAGAGACGGACAAACACACACGCACACTCAATGTACCTGAAGTTCTCTGTTTATTATCAGCAAAGAGAGCATATTCAAGCCATGTGTCACGTACGTCCCGTACATCAAAAGAACCAGTCATTAACATGTAAGTCATAGAGAGACCCGGGGGCAGACAGTCGATAGGAAACACATTAGCATTTTCCGGTTAGACAAAAGGGTTCCAGCAGACACGAGCTATTTGTATGTATATTCGTCTGGACACAGTCTACTGGAAGTGTTACCACATAAGGATTGAGGAAGCATAATGGGGGAAAGCGGGTGGGGGGGGGGTTCACACAATTCAGGAAACCTTACAGGAGGAAATATTAAAAGCGTTACTACAAAAGTATCAGTTGATTTCAGGCAGCAAGTAAATTAAAAAAATGAAATAAAAACATTTTTAAGAAGCTATAACTGTATTCACCATATATCAGAATAACATGTTGCGATATTGACTTTTTGTCCAACCCTAATGTAATACATATAGGTATAGACGTGTCTAAATGTATTTTCAAAGCAATATGACATTTCCAGTTACCAAACGTAAGATTCATATACAAAATATGCATTGTTCACCTTAACTGCATTATTTGAAAAGTGTCTCCTTGAAAGTGTAACCATATAAAAATCAAAGCGAACAGATACAATACTGTGGTGTAATGTAACAATAATAAAAATTTTATTTTAAAAAAAATTATTATACAGGTGCCATGGTGGTTAGCACTCTGGCCTGGCACCTCCAGGGTCGGGGGTTCGAATCAGCACCATTCTGGCACAGCATTAAAAATGTAGAATCAAAGATGGATTTCAAGGCAGGCATGCTGCATTGAATTTGCTTGTAACCAGTCTCTATATAAACTGGTATAATGCAGCACAAACGCAGGATGTCTGAGCAAAGGGAAAAGTACCATGTGGTGAGTCAGGCATTACTCCCCCCCCGCCCTACATTCAGCTGTATTACTGCTTGAAAAAACAAGGATGTCCATATCACAAAGGTGAAGTGCACCCTAGGGTGCAAAAAATGCATACATAATAAGAATTATTATTTATA
>QMIH01001817.1:94301-105993 GCA_003987875.1 Clarias batrachus | reverse complement strand
AGATTAAGATCACGGAAGAAACACCTAAGATATTACCTTTGGATATGTTTAAACATGTCAGAGAGAAAAAAAGAAAAAAAAAAAAACCCACACACAGTTGTTCCAAAGTTGACCATAGGGGCGCTCTCCGAAACACACTTTATACACACACACAATTTTTKTCCGGTTAACCGACCCCGTAGGGACCAAGTGGCATTTTCTGGGAAACACTGCCACCTATGTTAAAATGGCCATTTCTATCGTTTTCAATGGTTGTGCCTGTGGGGACCTAGAATCAGGTCCCCACCGCGCACGAGGTCCCCACGGTGTTGGTGTGCAAACAGGCCCAAGTCCTCACCGGGATATAAAAACAAGTACACACACACACACACACACACACACACACACACACACACAAGTAATGCTTAAATCATTCAACTAGAGGTTTACTGAGCTACAATACTAGGGGGGGGTCAAAGCCTGTCAATAAAATGAGTCCATAAGAAAACAAATCAAGTCAATTACAAACAGTTTTTCTCTTTTACTTGAAATTAATATGCCGATTATAGAATCCCAACATTTAACCACACTGTGGATCTGACAGGTTGGTTTTAGTGACCTCACTTAACCTCATCCAAACATCCTTAATTAGGCATTTTAAATACAGACAGTCTCTAAATTGGGGCAGCAATGTGGCATAGTGCTTATGGTTACCCAGGGTCAAGCGTGGACTTTGCATGCTCTCACACAGTCCCAAAGACACTTAGAGTACACTAACTGGTGTTTCCAGATTGCTCATAGTGGGGAAGTGTGTGTGTGTGTGTCATTTGGATGATGCTTGTGTGCACTGCGATGGATTGGCACGCCATTCAAGGTGTACCCTGCCTAGTTTCACTAGAGTCCACTGGGATAGGCTTCCACCGTAAGCTGTATGGAGAATGAGTGAGTGGGAGTGAGCAAGTTTTTATATTGTGTAAGAGAGAACATGTGGAGAAGACAGTGTGTGTGGAAGTGCCGGTTGAAAGCAGACGAAGAGTTCGAGACACAGTGCAAGACGAGACAAGATCAGGGAGGAAGCATTTAATAGTCTGGAATCGGAAGATGAGGAAGAGTGAAAGCTACAGTTGGCGGTATTGCAACCTACTGGATTCCAACAACAAAGAAGAAGAAGAAGAAGAAGAAGTAGCGATTCTACGACACAACAGACATTTTTAACATTCCGTAGGACTACCATAAACAAGTCAGAAAAGTAAATAAAACCCAGTGGATAAACAACAAATATAGTACTACTGTATATAGTACATCTGTGTGGCATTAACATTCCTTAGCATTACCTTACCATAAATCAATCCATATAAAAATACAGTAGAGAAACAGCAAACAGTAAAATCTATCATTAGCAAGCTAAGGCACATAAATCAGAATCAAGCATGGCATTCACTGTGTTTTGAAATAGCCTTAGCGTTAGCATGCTAAGAAGTAAAGCCTCGGTGTAATCCAGAGTGTAAATCAATGATAAATATGAGAGCATGAATGAGTGTGCAGAACCAACTGAGACACTGGAATCCTTAGAGACATTCCTCATTAGACATGGTCACCCTGATGCTTATTCCCATGGACTTAGCAGGAATGGAAAAATGTCCAGTCCTGCACAACAGGAGGAACCTCTAAACAAAGTGAAAAAAAGAGTGTATATATATATATATGTATATAGTCTTATGCAAAAATTTGGGCACCCCTTGATGATTTTAATTGAAAAGATGTTAGCACAGTCTCTCTTGGAAATGAAAAAAAAAAGCACAATATTTTCAGCAAACGTTCCTTCTTATGCCATAAATTGAACAAAATAAATAAATAAATAAAAACATTATTATGGAAATGTACAAAAGTTTGGGCACCCTTTATCATCCCTTCATCATTACCATTTATCAAGGGGTGCCCAAACTTTTGCATAAGAGGAGATACATGCAGGAGATATTTTTTTTCTCTAGCAGAGATGTTTCTTCTATAAATATGCAAGACCACAAGGATATCTGCCAACAAACTTGACTCGTGTAAAGCTCTGATGGTGTGTGTGCATGTGTGATAATATTCAGTATCGCATATCTGTGGCTTTTTTAGCCATATCACAATGTAGCATGCTGCATAGAAGCCACTTGCATAAATTTTATTATGTTTTATTGTACTGTAAATGACCATTTATAAACTTATCTGTGTAAATTATTTATGCTATTTTTTTTTCTAGGATATGAGTGCAGTGCGTTCCGGAATTGGTTTAAAGGACAAATGTTTTACTTTTTATTCATAATTTACTCTGGTCTAATACTAAATGTAAAATGAAATAATAGATTGTACAAAAATGAGATACTAAAGTACGAATGGTCACCATAAGTCTGTAGACACCTGACACCATCAAATGTCACACATGTTTCTTCCCCATTCTGTTGCTTAGAATGTAAAATTAAATTTTTTTTTGTCACATACACAGTCATGCACAGTTCGATATGTAGTGAAATGCTTATACGACCACTCGTGACCTTAAAATAAAAAAAATATTTGAAAAGGCAAAATATTAAAACCTATCTATACAAATATAGAAAATAAAAATATTAAATAAATATAGAAAATGGAAATATGGCAAATATAAAAATTAACCTATACAATTATAGAAAATTAAAATATTAAATAAATATTAAAAATAGAAGTATAGCAAATATAAAAACTTGTCTATACAAATATAGAAAATAAAAATATTAAATAAATATAGAAAATATAAATATAGCAAATATAAAAACTTATCTACACAAATATAGAAAATAAAAAATATTAAATAAATATAGAAAATATACATATAGAAAATAAAAAACCTATCTATACAAATATAGAAAATAAATATATTAAATAAATATAGAAAATATAAATATAGCAAATATAAAAACGTATCTACACAAATATAGAAAATAAAAAATATTAAATAAATATAGAAAATAGAAATATAGCAAATATAAAAACTTATCTATATAAATATAGAGACCTATAAATCCGCTAAACTTGTTTTACAAAACTGTTTTTGTATGCCATAGTATTTGACTTTCCTTTCACATGTACTAAGAGACCAGAGGAAGATCCTGCCCTCGTGCACATAATGAGTTCCATGAATGCATGGTTGCCAAAAGAATGTGAGCGTCCTGCACAGAGCCCTGACCTTAACCCCTCTGAACACCTGGGGATGAACCGGAATGCCGACTGCACCCCAGGCCTCCTTGTATGACATCAGGTTCTTATCTAACTAAAGCTCTTGTAGCTGAATGAGCACAAATCTCCACAGCCTACTGTACATCTAACATACAGTAAGATCATACACTCTGGCAAGGGCATACCTCAGTAGATCATACACAGATTAGTTCTTCTTGTTTAAAATCACTTGTTCTGTGGAACGTACAGTATGTGTCTGAGTGCAACCTCAGAATGCTTCGTCTCTGAGATGTGAAGTAATGGCCTGTTGGAACTAGCCGAAAGTATGTTTCCAGTCATCGAGTGTTACCTGTTCGAACACAAACCCTTGCACCCTGTTCCAACACACACACATATACACAGACAAACTTGTGCTCCCACCCTGCTCATTCATGCACATCTTGTCCTTCCCTGTTCCCACCCAACCTTAAGGCTGTTCTTTTTTCAAGATCCTGCAGATCTCCAGGTTACTAATGTTCTTACGCTCTTACTGTATACAGAGGCGTCTGATGGAGTCAAACTGAGATCATGATTTTCGCACCAGCTGTTTTAATTCCAGAGACTTGAACCACAAACACTCAGCCTTAAAGAAACACTTTAAACTTTTAAACCTTTAAACTCCCTGTGCACTAATGTAGTTCGTACCGCTGGAATTTGGATGATGTTCTCTCATGTCCGTCTCATCTTCTCATCTTTTGTCTATATATTTTTTTGCTATATAGAGTTTGACCGCTGCCCTTAGACCTCCATTATAAATGCTGTAACGATTTTCTGATCTCTCTACAGTACAAAGTAATGTCAATTTGTTTTCTGATTAGATTCACGAAACACTGAAGTCTCTCTGTAACATTTACTTTGACCAAGTGCGCTTAAGCAACACTTACGTCTAACCTCATAACTTTCATCATAAAGTAATAAAATACTGCAACAGAGCACATGGAGGCCAGCTATAACTTCTAAGCACATCTGAACTTGGGCTCTTATCTCATCTGGAAAGAATATGCCCAAAAGCATGGACATACAGTACAGCACAGCACAGGTGTGCTCGTCATATCATGGCGCCAGAGCTTGCTGGGGGAAAGGTGAAGAGATCAAAAAGAAAAACAGGGACAAAGAAATCAGGCAGTGGACATGGAAAGAGGAGAAAGTTGTCCTGGAAGAGATTCCACTTCCTCATATTTCATAATACCGCCGTACTCATCTTATCTTAATACCAAATCTACACTCTCTTTTTAATCATGCATGAATGAAACAGTGGCTGAAATAAAAGGATATACTGCCTCTGCCCCACCCTGAGACCTGTGGAGTAACTGATACAAACACAGGAAGTCTGCTCAGTACAAAGCTTTATTAATCATGATCAGTTGGGATTGGTAGGCAGCTCCCACAGGAAATGACACTCAGAGTAGATAGAAGAGATTATGCTCAACGTGGATGATTCATGCATAAATCAAGCACACTCACCTTTAGATATGACTCATATTAAATATAAGATTGAATTCATGCTTTAGTCCTAACTGCAGAAATGGGTGTGATGGTCAGGTGTCAACATACTTTTGGCCATATAGTAGATATTATCTACTTTTTTCTTTTTTTTTTTACATCATTGTAATCATAAAAGATGTAACAGTTTCAATTTTTTTTGTGTGTGTGCAAGTTGAATTTTGTTTACAAAAACATGTATTCATTTTGGTTTCTCCTGCAAATTTTAGCTGTTTGATTTAAAATAATAATCGATTATTATTCTGATGAAGTGTTATGAACATGCCAGCAACATGGACTAAAAAAATGTCAGTTCAAATCTAGAAAGTAAATCTAACAGTCATTTCATGCTGTGTAATTAAGTGTTATGTCTGTCGCTGGCATGCTGCATGAATCTACAGGGTGGGTTAGAAAAAAATGATCATTTATTCACTACCCTTATTCACTATCTCATATTATATTCAGACTTTGTTTTATGATCATATGGGGTGCCACCTATTGGTGCCACAAAAGGTCCAAAATAACCCATTTTTGCTGACAGGCCATACATGCAAAAATGAACCAAGACTGTATATATACAGTTTTGGTGTATACAGTATACATAAAATATGTATATATATAAAACACTTAGTTTTGTGTTTTTGGGTCAATGTCCTTTTGCATCACCCAACGTCTACAGAGTTTCGGCTCACATACAGACATTCTCACATTATACCGAAGGGATGGGAATCCATGTTCCCCTCGATAACTGCAAGCTGGACACGCCCTGATGCAGCATAGCAGATCCGAATCATGATGTTTCCTCCACCACGAAGTGTCTTCATTTGTACATTATTTGCCTAGCTGTAGACTGGTGATTGCCTAAAGTCTTTGAAATCACTTTGTAACCCTTTCCAGCTTTATGAAAGCTCTTGTTGGTGAGGCATGGCTCACATTAGCGTATTCTTCCCATGCCGAGCAAACTCAAAACTCAAGTATGAGTGTTTTTTTACTGTATCAGCCAAAGTAGCTCTAGTCCACACCTCCAAACTCATTTTCTTAACAAGACTCCAGGTATGCTAATAGTTGATGCCAATTAGCTTTTTTGAGGTCATTGACTCAAGGATTCACATACTTTTTCAAATAGCACTGTGAGTTTGTTTTTGTTTTTTTTGGTTGTTCTCAATAAAAAATATGAAAGATCAGAATTTTTTTGTGTGTTATACTTTTAGGGTCATTATGTAGCGTTCAATACAATTGACTTGGATGAACATAGAATTCATATTTTGTGATAAATGAATGCAGAAAACCATACAATTCCAAAAGGTTCACATACATTTTCCTCAAACTTTACACCATATATAGAGTAGACTGTATATCATACATTATCACACAATATAACTGATTTCATATTTCAATTTTCTATACTGTAACGTTGCATAATTAAAGCATTATATTTTGTACATGACTCAAACCAGCATAGAGTACGTTTACTCTATACCTTGTGGCTGTTTTTTTTTTTTTTCTCTTACTGCTGGAACATGGCTAACATTTACATCTCCAGGTCATAAGCCAGAATAGAAATTATCCATCCAAACCAATTTTGTTGCAATAATATTACATTGGCCCTTGGGTACAATTTCACAACAAATTCTCCCCAATATTCTCTTCTATCACTGACTGAGCAGCAGCACGCCTGCGAGCGCTGGGACGAGATGCCTTGTTTTTTTTTTTTTGTTTTTTTACAGTATTGGTATTTGTACTGATGAAAGCCAGGTGATACACTAACTTTGAAGTATACTCCAAGAATCCACACACAGGCGCTCGTTTCTCTCGCTGGCTTCTCTTTATTTGGAAATCTTCAGTTAGAACTGTCTCCCGTGTGAAATCTGTAGCCTGGATGTTCTTGTCACACTGACCTCATACTATAAAGCATAGCAAGCTTTTAGGCTTACACGACACGTATTTAAAGCAAGCTGTGCGACTGTGCGTGAGTTATCACCAGCTAGGCATGCGGCACTCCCGTATCAGCAGTTCCACAGCCAGTCATCATGGGAATAACGCTTTACTGCTACTGTAAGCTGAGCGAAGATCAGCAGTGTGGTTGTTCTTAACCTGGAAAGTACAGGATTTACACAGGGCAAATTTGTAGAAGAGCAGCAGATATCCAGTAGCGCCATCTTGTGGTTCGGTTTTCTTAAGATACTTCAAGACACATGAAGGGAATATTTTTATATTATCAGGAATTTTTTTATATAAATAAATCTTTTCTTCATGGTTAATGGTTTCCTAATACATTGTCAGAAAAAAAATGTGTACTCAACATGGTACTTGTTCCTGACACTCTCTGAAGGAGACTTTTTATAATAATAGCATGACTCACCCCCCCCCCCCCCCCCCCCCCCCCAATGAAAGCTGCATGGAGTGTGTCTTTCCTTTGAAAGTTAATTATTTACATAATTAATATACATTATGTAAATTAAACCTTATTTATGTGTTTGTTTTTGTTTTATTTCATTTAATGCAAAATTAAAAATTTTACTAAAGCAAAGTATATCCATATAACCAGCTGAAAGATACTTACTAAAGGTACAGGAAATGTACCAGAGCAGTGACTAGGCATTTTTACACTAGAAAACCTTTAGCGTGTTTGTTTGTTGGTTGGTTTGGTTGGTTGGTTGCTTTTAGGTATGCCTCAATAGTTCAATAGTACATCCTTCCTGTGAAAGTAGAACCTTACAGCATGGTTTCTCTATCAGCCCAGGTTCCACATAGAAACACTATAGGAAGATACAGTAGGAACCTCTTACCTACTCCAAATAAAAACTCTGAGCATGGAAACATTAGTGACAGAGTTTCAGGCGAATGAAAATGTGATATTGCTTCTTAACATGAGAAATGTCAATCTTTCAGGGGAAGTAAAATTCTATTTAAAGGCAGATGGAATATACTGTGAAAGAGCAGATGCAGTAAACATTTGTAACCTCAACGGGGCGCCATAGTTTCAGTTCTACACATTTCTCAAGGTTTCATCTAAATATAATTAACTCATCGGCTAAAGTTCTAGTTTAGATTATTTTCTGGCTAGCTTTATGTCTAATGTGCTTTCACTTTGCAAGCATATGAATCTTCCTATATTTAATCTGTTGCAAACAGGCAAAGTGCATCCTGGGACTGAGTAAGACTTTCTTCACAGGAGGGTCTCTGTAATTCCTCCAAAAAAACACCTTTAAAAAAAATATATATATATATATATATATATATATATATATATATATATATATATATAGTTTCAAATCTTAAATGTACAAGCTACTGTATAAAATATAATTGTAACCATAAAAATCCTCCCCAAATATTTCATTTTGGGGGTGAAACATTTAAGCAGTCTTCAAATAATCCAGATGAAAACTGAAACTTTCCTGAAAGATTTCCTGGCCTACTACATAAAAAACTAAATTTTATCCAACTATGACTAAAAGGATTATTAAATGTAATAACTTGTCCCGATGTACATGATGACATGTACATTCATGCATGTATAAAATAAATGTTGTACAATTTGTGGGGGAAAAAACAGAAACACAAGTACAATCAGACTGTTATTTCTCTGTACATTTAAATGGTTACAGATTGATTAGCAGCTATAGTGCTGTAAACTCCATTTTAAAATGCTTTAACGTTCTTGTTTTGTTGTTTGAGATTGAACTAGCTACATGTAGAAAGTATAAAATTAATTCCAATAATTTCAGCAGTTCATGGAGTGTACCATACAAACAATGTTTTATTAAGTGAAATATGGGCAAATATGAGCAACTTGTAAATATATTCAGTATTTTTCTCCTTTTATTGCCATTCTTTACCTTTTAATAAAACTATACAAATATAGTTATTTGGAAAGTGATACCTTTTTCAATTTTTGCCTCTGTATGTTACTGCAATGGATGTAAATGGAAGCAATTAAAATGTTAAATGAATAGTCCTTCCTTGGGCCATTTTTTTGGGTAGGTACTAACCATAGTAGCTCAGGTCCCCACAAGACCTGCTGTTTTGGAGATGCACTGACCTATTCGTCATAATTTGGCCCTTGGGGAAAAAAAGACAGTCAGTTCTTTACTCTTGCCCGTTTTCCTGCTTTAAAAATGAATTTTCATTTGCATGCAGTTTTTACCACTAACCACTCATACTCATGATCTACCATTTTAATGGATTTTAGTGAATTGCAAACAAGCTTTTCAAGCCACAAAACAAAATTTTTATAACAGTCACACCACATAGATCAGCCATAACATTAAATCCTCCTTGAACCACCAAAACATCTTTGTCCCATCAGTGCATGGACCTGTGGAGGTGTGCTGAGGTAACTGGCATCTGGAATACCATTTCCATGAAGGAGTGTACTTGGTCTCCGACAAATGTTTAGGTACAGTAGGGGGTACGTGTCAAAGTAACAGCCACATGAACAGGACCCACAATTGGACCCTTGTCAACGTACCTCGGATCCTTGCACTTGTTCATTTTTCCTGCTTCCAGCACACCAAATGACTGTTCACAAGGTACCTATCATATCCCATCTCTTAAAAAATACAATGTTATTCACATCATCTGTCAGTGGTTTTAATGTTATGGCTGATTTTATTATTACCTTGCTTTTTTTCACTTTGCATATATTCATTTTCACCAGTTTTTGTTACTTTTATCGTTCACCCCTCATGGTCTATAATTTTAGTAAATCTGATGTTAAACGCAAACTTTCCAAGCCACCAGGAGTCACGGACATGGCAGTCGCACTGGATATTTTTGGTTGGAGTACAGTTTCCCAACCCAGCAGTGACAGTGAGGTCTTTAAAAATTCCACAGAGACTGCTGTGTTTGATACACTCTTAGCAGCACACACAACAATTTCAGTGCCATGGTTGTGCTGAGAATTGTATCTCTGGTCAGTTGAAATGTATAACTACCCTATAGAAGCACAAACATTGTCCAGTTATATGTTAGATTACACCAATGAAGTCAGGATGTCTCACTCATCATCTATACCGCTTTATGTTGTATACAGTGTCGCTGGGACCTGGAGCCTTTAGGCATGAGGGACCATACAATCCATAGCACACACAATACAGGCAATTTGGGAACGCCAATTAGTATAATCTGCATGTCTTTGGACTATGGAAGGAAGGCTCAGAACCCGGACTCTGGACCCAAAGCAACAGTGCTAATCACTAAGCCAACATGGTGGTCACTGGGTGTATAATGAAAATATGCACAGTGTGTGTTTTAAAATGGCAGGATGCATCCCCACTTGCACAAGCATGGACATACGGTGAGGGGAAGAACACGGCTGTGTCACAGGGCAAAAATAAACCCAAGAAGACTTGCTGTCCTAAGAGAGTATTACAAGGCTCAAGGAGAAATCTCCTTCAAACTGTCACGCTGGCATTTTCAGCAGCCAGAGGCCTAGTCTGCTCAGCTGAGTATCCTGAAATTAGCACCTAGTCTCTCTCGACCTCACTGGTGCTGACAGAAGACTCAGAGAAAATTGCCACTTGTTGGGGCGTTTTAGGGGGGCGTTTGGCGCGACAGGGCATCAGGTGGCCTATGAGCGCTTTTTTTTTTATCCCCGGTGTTTACCGGAGGTAAATTGCTGTTTTGCTCACCTGAGGAGGCTGAGGCGACTGTGTGGCGCCGTCTGCTTTTAAGCTCTGGAAGCACGCAGGGTGCAGTGCACACTCTGACCGGTAGGTGGCGAGCAGTGTTTGATAAATCTCCAAGTATTGTCAGCGGGTAGCTGAAGTCCAAATGGCCTTGACATATCCAAGGACATGCATAGAGTAAACACACAGTGATGGTTTTCTGCAAAAAGGCATGAACCAAATTTTTTTTGGCTTCAATATGAACAAAGAATTTATATGAATAACACCCGTTTGAAAGCATGTGCAAAAATAAAAACTTCAGTTTTTTGTGTGTCTGTCCCAAAAACAAATTTCTTTAAGATTCTTAAAAAGCCATTTTCTACAATTAACAGAATTGTGATTTAATATAATGAGAAGGGTAAAACATTGTCGCAGTCACATCCTGGTCAACCGGTTCCTTCTGAAAGATATTTAAATTTTTTATTATTTTTTATTTTACTGTATGCCTATGTAATGTTCTTAAAGGAAATTCATTAACAATGTTTTAATAGCTAATCCTTACTTACTTAAAAAAACATTTTTTTACAAATGTTTGTGCACACAATTGATCAGAAACGATGGGTGTCTATTTACATCCTACATTTCTGTGTACATAACTGCTCGTGGTGAGAAAATAATTACACCAAGGCTTTTGATTTAATTATGATATTGATCTTCATGATGGTCACAACTGCATAACGATCCTGTGTTTGATGAAAGATAAGTAAAAAATTTTTTAAAGCAGAAAAAGCAGAATTCTACAATACAAAGCAAGTAGAAAACCCTGATGCATGTCTATAGTGTTAAAAGATATTTAAAAAGAACTAGCTGATGTGGGCAACACAGTGGCACTACAGATAGCTTTGTTACGGCCCAAGTTCAGTGATGAGCATAGGTTACTGCTGGGTGTGTGTATCTTATTAAAACCATAAGATTCTAGAATATTAAGAAGGTAAACAATAATTCTCACTCATTCACTCATCATCTATCCCACTTTATCCTGTATACAGGGTCGCAGTGGGCTTGGAGCCTATCCCAGGAGACTAAGAGCATGAGGCGAGCATCAGGGTGCCTATACATATATACTGTATACCCACACACGCTCATTCACACGCTACAGTAAAAGCAATTTGGGAACATCAATAAGTACTGTATAATCTACATGTCTTTGGGCTGTGGGAGGAAACCAGAGTAGTCGGAGGACACCCACCAAGCACGGGGAGAACATGCAAACCCCACACACACATATATCTGAGGCAGGAATCGAACCCGGACAATGGAGGTGCAAGACGTTAATCCTAACCACTAAGCCACCATGCCGTCATGATAAACAATATATATATATA
>QMIH01001817.1:51533-94225 GCA_003987875.1 Clarias batrachus | reverse complement strand
AATTTTATTATTATTATTATAGGAATGTCATTGTAACTATGTAAAATATTTATTGCCTCCAAAATGGGGCTTGTAGCACCCATGTCACGTGATTATGCTGATATTTTGATATCATTATATTGTCATCAGCTGAAATCCCAGTTTCAATGGCAGTTGTACAGTTTGTTCTGCTACATTACCACCTTTTTTAGAACTAAAAATAATAATAAAGGGTTCCAGAGCTGCCCTTTTCTCTAATGTGAATGTGGGGCAAAATTATATCATAACACACATATGGGACAAGAACATTCCTCCATTGAAGTTGTATAAGTTCTATTCTTAAAGTAGTAACTTTGTCAGGAATTCAAGTGTTTTAAAAAAAATAGTCATGATATTTGAATAAAAAAATTAAGCAATAAAACACATAATAAGTTGCTAATAGCGGATCTGCTTTTCAACCTATTCCTCTATACATCACTCCATCCATCCATACATGCATCCATCTATGCATCCATTGGTTCCTCACATGACGCCCCTCTTGATGTCCCCACCCACTAGACTGACTCCACCCACTTACCATCTCGAACACAGGGACTCGGAGCACCAATGCACCACCTCCTCACTAGCAGTCTATGATGAGACTTCAGCAAGGACTCCTGTGAAGCACTGCCTGTACCGGGCTGAACATCACTCACGTTCCAAAAGAGATCGGATCATAACCATATACCCAAGCAGGAGTATTGTCAGATACTACTTGTTCAGATTGCTGCTTCAATTACTGTCTAGGTAATTATCACAAGGAGAGGGAAGAGATGACAGCGGTCCTGGATGGCCTTGGTTCGGATATGCACACAACCCATCTTACCTCCAGTAACTTCAGCGCCGTGCACAAGTCTCAGGACTCTCCCACACTCCCAGTGTCCACCGTCACCGACAGCAGTTTCTACAGCGTCCCTCAGAGCGCAAACTGCGCAGGAACAGCGGCTTACGCGCAGCTCGCGTCCTACTCGTACTCCCATGGCGGAGGGGTGAGCAGTGGACCCTACAGCCCCAAACCATACGACATGGGCTTCGGCTCTTCATACGGAGCTTATGGCGCCTACGGACCCGGTTCTTCATCACCAACTCCTACAGAGCCAGGTAAAGATCCGGTGCGCCAACGTGTTCCAGGAACAAACACCTTATGCTCATTTGATGTAGTTTACATAATAATAAATGAAATGTCTATTTTTTTTTTTTTTTTTAAAAGAAAGTTAATAATACCTACACCAATTTTCAGAGAGGAGAGTTAAAGTCTGTAGAATTAAATGTAAAAAGTTTTTAGCCTTACTGAAAAACGCATGATATCTAGAAATCTGTTCTATTATTATTATTATAATTATAATCATTATTATAACTTAAAAATAAAATTATTCAATATATATTTACTTTACATATATTGCAGACAAAAAAAATAAATTAAATATGAGAAGTTACGTCACTAGGGGAATAGAACAATATCCACAATTTTGGTTGTGATTGCAGTGTAGACTTCTGGAATAAATGTAGAGGTTGGAAAAAAAAAATTGTGGTACATGACAAACTTTGGCCACTTTATCTAACTAGCAGAATCTTTCCAACCTCTACGACTACATATACTGCTTATGTATGCAATGTATTAATCAGAATTTTCTGTGTGGCTCCCTGGTTAGAGAAGGACGAGAGCGAGCCTGAGGTGCGCATGGTGAACGGCAAGCCAAAGAAAGTCCGGAAACCGCGAACCATCTACTCGAGCTTCCAGCTGGCTGCTCTCCAACGCCGCTTCCAGAAGACGCAGTACTTGGCGCTACCGGAGCGCGCAGAGCTCGCAGCCTCTCTGGGCCTGACGCAGACTCAGGTCAGCAGTCTTGCACTTTATTTATTTATTTATGTATTTATTTATTTTTCATTTTGTTTCTAGCAACGCACCATTCTCACACGTGTGGTCTCTTAAGCTGATGTTCTCTTCCTCCGTGCAGGTGAAGATCTGGTTTCAGAACCGCCGCTCCAAGTTCAAAAAGTTGTGGAAAAATGGGGAGATTCCGCCAGAGCAACACGTGGGCTCAGGTGACTCTCCTCCGGCGTCTCCTTCCTCACACACCGCCTGGGATTTTCCCTCAACCCAACAAGCTGCAGGAGACGGGGACTCGAACACAGAGCAGGCGGTTGGTCCCCCCAACACCACCGCACCATCGTACTTGTCCAACTATCCATGGTACTCATCCACGAACGCGCATTTACAGCAAAGCGCGCTCTCGCAGCCCCTTCACAACTCCGCCATGAGCGCTGGGGCAATTTTCTAGCCACGAACTCAAGGCATCGGATGCACCTGTTACAGGACAGTGAACTTGTAGTGCACATACAAGAACGGAGAGAGACAGAAACCTAAACACTAACTCCGACATGCAATTTGATTTTTTTTTCCTTTTTTTTTTTGCTGTGGATTTCCGTGGCGCGCTCGAGTGCGCAGAACGTGCAACAAATCGACGCACATTAAATTATTTTTCTATTTATTTATTCGTTTTGTTTGCAGTCGCAGGACAGTGGGACAAATTACAGTACATGCCAAGTTTAAAGAAAAACGGGTAGCCTTTTATTGCGTGCATTGTACAGTACATTTTCCTATCAGACTATATTAGGCCTGCAGAGTAATCTATCATGCTGTTTATACAACTTGTACTCACAATAAAAAAAAAGTAAGATGTTGATGTAGAACTGTTTCTGACTAACCTTAACTTTAAAATGTGGGTGCATTAAAATGTTGCTGTTGGTTGGGGCAGAATATAACCTAAAATAATCCCTCCTGTTGAAAAACAAAAAAGACAGAGAATCACTGGACTGAATTTATACAAGGCCTGGACATTTCCTGGAGAACCCCTGAACAACAACAACAGTAGCAACAACAACAAAAACATCTGAAGTACATCACACTTTTGGAAAATGTAAAAATTTATGGTTGTTTATTAAAGGTTGTTTGGTCTTCCCTCTGGGGGGGACCCTATGTAAAACCCTACAACAGAGTGATTTTCTATTTCAGGTCGAACCTCTATCAAGCTGAGAGAGGTTCGCTTAAATATCCAATGAGCTTTTAAAACATTCAACGAAAAAGTGTAGCTACAACAACATTTATCCATCCATTTTTATAACAAAATGTACACTGTAACCCAACAATGGACCGACTCTCTAAGAGAAAGGAGGAAAGGAGTATACTAAATTGTATGTTTACCATCAAGATTACATTCTTTGTAACTTTAGTGTATATTTTTACCTGAGGTATTTAAGTGGTCCTTAAAGTACAGTTATGTACCTTAAATCATTTAACTGGTACAACACAAACAGGAAACAAAAGGGTAGAGGTGGCTAAACGGTGGCTGATCCGAAGGCTGGGGTTTTAGGGGCCCCAGCACCATCATACTGCCATGCTTGGGCCCTTGAACAAGGCCCCTAACTCTGTCTGCTCCAGGAGTGCCACTGCATTGCTCTGACCCCAGCTTCCGAGCTACAGTTTAGAAAAGAAAAAAAAAAAAGATTTATTGTGGCAAACAAAGACTTCTTCCTCCTTTACTTCTAAAAATCTGTACCTTGGAGAGTCCTACTAAACCCTCCAGTAACAATTAAAGTCTTTTTTAAAGAGTATATGGAAATGTGGTACACTTTTAATCAGCTTTTAATGTCGTGGTCCTTAAGGTCTGTCGTAAATTAACTTACTTTCAAAGGTTTCCAGATAACATAGATATTTTATTATAGCTTCTAAAGGTATAAAACATGTGCTTTATGGTGCAGCTCCACAGACAAGACAAAGTACAGTTTAGCACATTTATTTTGGAGAGTACAGTATATAGGTAGTTTTATTGAAGGATGTCCTTATTTATATAGACAGATCGTGGCAGAAGTGGAAAGAGAAACGACGCCTTGAGGGCACTAAGAGGGGAAACGGCTGGACCGTTTCAAACCGCACACCTCCGGGCCAGTGAGGACGTGTACTTAATGCGCCATGTCCGTGTCCTCCAGTGCACATCACAAGTACCCGTATAGGGGGAAAGTTAACCCTTAGATGGATAGTTAGTAAATGCTGAATATGTAAAAAGCGCGTGCAACAGTTCACAATATTTATTTGTCAGGGTTAGTAGCTACTACGTTACCGCGGTTATGCGCTATGCGCAAACGTCTAAGGAAGCGCCAACGCGAGCTGTGACAGCAATTTACCGCGCTAGTGTGCGGCTCAAGTATGCGTGGTAGCACGCGTTTCAGAAAGCAGGAATGTGCGGGCGCGTCTCACGTTGGCACACGGCGGAGAAACGGGGAGGGGAGGGCGTTCCGTGTGCGGCTACATGGCTCTTCCCACTGCAGACTTTCTGGAGTCATTGCGCGCCTCTCCCAGACGTTTTATGAGCAGCACTGAAGCAAAGTAATATATATATATATATATATATATATATATATATATATATATATATATATGAGAGAGAGAGAGAGAGAGAGAGAGAGAGAATAAAACCGCCTCAAGCAGAACCGCCTCGGAAACATTATTCTCCCGAAACGCCCTGCGCCTCCAGCTCCGACTCAGCCTTGGGTTATTTTTGGTACGGGGGACACGCGGATCTCTAAAGTTTCATTTCTTGAAACTCTGCCTGTATGCACAAAGTTCCGCGCAATATGCACAAAGTGCCATACTGCAGTTTTAAACTTTGGGTGTGCTTCATGATTTACAGAACACACCTGATTTATAGCAAATTTTTGCCATAAGAAAACAAACACTGCACATACAGTAGGTCTCCAACAAATTCAGTGTCACCTGTCTGAGGTGTGTGCGTGTGCGGTGGGGGGGGGTCTTAAAATGCTGGGGGGCTATTACTTTCACCCGGGCAGCACGTGAGGAATGATTTCAGGCAGCCAGGGTTGTATTATGCAGCTGAACTGTTCAAGCACATATTTTAATTATTCTAAAACATTGCGTTAGAATCTTGTTACAAACGAATTCAAGCACTCATAAGCTACTGAGAACTCTCAGAAAGAATAAGGAGAAATAAGTAGGCTACACTCTCAGAAATAGATGTACCTGACTATACCTTTTTTACTTGGGTAATGCCACCAAGGATGGTACATGGTAAATCTTAGGCCTACATCAGTGATATTTATGATCCCACTATAAACCTTAAAAGGCATAATAAATATAAAACATATGTGCATTTGATTGTTTAACCTCAGCAACAATGATGTTTAAGTACTTTTGTTCTTGATTTGTGCACAAGAACAGTTCCTTGATGATGTAAAAAAAAAAATTGGTTTTGAATTTGAATTTGGTTTGTTATGAGAAATTATTATTCGCTCAGTAACACCAATAAAATGATGTAGGTAAGCATCAGTTTTAAAACCATGCTCCTTCTATATGTTCCATATGATATGGGTTAAATGATCCTGATTGTTAATAGTGTATGCTGGATGGGAATTCCTTAACGGTGCGAACCCCGAAACCACGTGTCCAGTTGATGTTTTTTGAATTACAGTGTAAAATCACCGGAGTTTATATTGTTTACATTGCAGGGTCCATTTAAAGTAAATTGTGAATCTAATTTTATTTATACCACACACACAATCAGATAGATAGATAGATAGATAGATAGATAGATAGATAGATAGATAGATAGATAGATAGATAGATAGATAGATAGATAGATAGCAGTTTATATTAATTAAAAATAAAACCTCACTTCAAATAGTCATACATTTACTGTAAAGCATAACTCATTATTTGTTTATTTGTTTGTTTGTTTTCCTTATCCCCTTTTATGGGCTTTTACACACCATCCTAAATCTAACCATAAATATCCCCCGGGGTTGCAATGTGCAACCCCTAAACAAGATGTAGACTTTTTAAAATAATAAGAAGACAAACCAGTTTTGAAATCTTTCTGTGTAAATTCCACAGCTATAGGAATTTCCGCCAATGTACAGCTAGTCTAAGTATTTATGGCCTTATTGCCGCACATTGTAAGCATTTCACATCTTTCAACAGAGTTTCAGCTGGTAATGATTGAAATGCCGCCCTTTATTTGCAAACCACATCATTAGGAGTCTCGGCTGATCGCATCCGCTTGCTGAGCGCTGTACATCCTATAGGCGTCCGCACAGCCCATAATACTATAGAAGTTCAGGATCTGACACCCAGTGTGGTCGCTATAACAACAATAAGGCAGCAATTCAAGCTTCTAATCTTACATTACAGTATAAATGTAATTTTTTATTATTATTTTAATATATAAATATACATTACTATCAATAGACTGAAAGTGTTTTTTCTCTCTTTGCACAATAAAGATTTTGGATTTATTTGAGGAGGGAAAATTGTTTCTTTGAAGTCATTCAAGGATATTTTCAACTTTGGATATACATTTTTAAATGTAGTTTTGTAAGAGCAAAATTAATGCAAGATTTAATGTGCTCCAATAGAGACGAAATACGAGATTATTAAGATTATGCATGCATTTTAAGTGAAAGAAAGAAAGATGCCTAAACAAAAATATCATATAATTTCAGCCATCTGTGGAGGCAATATAGACCAGAATACTATTCTACATATTTAAATATTTATACCTAAAATGTCAAAGGCGCAGATAAGGTAAGCCTATATTAACGTGATAAAAGACTTGACTGTCTAGTGTTTTGTCCACCGGTTTGTCCTCGGCTGCAGTCTCAGTGGGAGGTCATGATGATAACATGGTTGTCTTAAGCAGCTCTTTTCTCTAACAGACCCCCTGCGCGCTCTGGACCACCTGCACGCGCTTTAACAGCCGCCTCACAAGCTCACCGCGAACCGGGCCGCCTCTCCACCCAGTCAGTCCACTGCCAACCTCCCTCTCTCTCTCTTTCTCTCCCTCTTCCCTACACCCCCCACCTTCCTCCCATCCCATTCTTTTTGTTCCACTAAAAAGATTCGCCGAAATTACTTGTAATTGCGACACGGAAAAAGCAAATGTGCACAAAGACTGCGAAATGACTGCAATTACATTTCGATGTGAAAGTCGCGTTTAAAGGAGCCGCTATCGACCACAGCCACACACACACACACACACACGCACACAAATGCAAGGGATATAGTAAGTCTTTCTTTACAAGGGGAAAACGATAGAAATAAATCCCAAAATTTATTATTATTATTATTATTATTATTATTATTATTATTAATGCAACATGCAAAATACAAAACCAACAATAATAATAATAATACTTTATAGCATGTTATACCTAGCGTATCTATCTACTGTATTTAACCTTTGTTTTACAATTCCACATTGAAGGCTAATCTGTTTATTTAAAAAAGATATTTATTTGACCTCATAGTCCCAAACTAACTACACTTAATGCGCTTAGTATTTCTATCTATCTATCTATCTATCTATCTATCTATCTATCTATCTATCTATCTATCTATCATTAGAACATCTTTAACGTATCGAATATAGAGATATATATTTTGACATAAACGAACACATTATGACACAATCTGTTATAGAAATCAGAAGATTTGATCAGGATTACTCATATTTTCTGATAATAAATCATTTTAAATGTAACCACTCAGTGTAAAATCATCCTTTGTTTTACAATCATTTTATATATATATATATATATATATATATAGTCTTATCTCTCTCTCTCTCTCTCTCTCTCTCTCTCTCTATCTATCTATCTATCTAACCTTTGCTTTACACTCACATAGACTTTTTTTATATATATATTTACACTATAGTCTTGTCACAAAACATTTAATGATAATAAAATAACAACAATGCTATAAGAATGATAATAAAATAGATGATATGGCTCTGTGAGCTGAATATTTGGTTAAACAGTAGGATGCCCATGGCTGGGTCTCAAACCGCGCGCTGCCCTACACACGCCGCTAAATCAGGGGGAAATACAGGCTGTTTCAGGCTGTGTGGTGAAGCAGAGATGCGGTTTGGGACGCAAGACATTTTGCCATAAGGGAGTGAGAGAAGAAGCAGAAAGTCCTATCAGTGGAAAATGGCCCTTGGGTAAAGTTTTAAAGTAAAAGAACAGCTCCATCATTTTTATTGCCGTTTTTAGTAACGCTATTGTGTCCATTAACCACATACAGCTCTTGAACTAGTGGCTTTTATAAACCTCCATTTCCTCCATTCTAGTGTTTATTTATCTATATTTAGATATAGTCTCAAAACGCGTAGTCCGCTAACGCACTACAGTGACTTATGGTTCTTATTTTCATGCGGTTTGGGACGTTGCCATGGCGACTGGTACTGATGTTCATTTCTTATTAAGCCCGCTAATGGGCGGGTTTCGTCCGTTAATCGCTCGCGCGCTTTGTTGTCGCCGCGCGACCACAGCACTAACCGGCCAACACCGGCTTTAACCAGCTCCTGTTCCTAATGGCGTGACACACCCTGTTTACAAAAGAGAGGGTTTAACAGTTGCAGCCAGTTCACTATGTACAGTCACTACGATGTTCCTTACACATGGTTGTTTTTGTTGTACGACATGTACTCATTAAATGCGGATTATCACCACGACACTACAGAATGTAAATGCGTGTTTTTATTTGTGAAATTCCCTGAACACATATTTAGACTGATTAGCCATGATATTAACAGCACATAACAGTAGCACATGAACATTGATTATATATTATATATCATGGGCACCCAGGGGCCACCAACGCATGTGGAGCCCAAAGCCCAGCTCATTCAGTCCGATCCCAAAGAAATCCAATGCAGCACAAATCTCCGGAAAAAAAAGTCAGTGCTGGCCACGATGGAACCAGAACACCCAGTGCACCACACCCTGCCATGCATGGGGCCCAGGAGTGCCCATGCACACCCCAGATCCCAGTCCCATCGAGCACCCATGAGATGCATGAATCAAACGGGTCTTATACATGGAGGCCACATTCTGCAACCCACAGCATCCTACATCCTGGTGCCACATCACACCCTGAGAGTACAGAGCCACCCTGGTGGCAAAAGGGGAACCCAAAACCTAGGTGGTTTAAAGTCAATTTTTTTAATGTTATGGTTGATCAGTGTATATATCAGCATGTATCAGCATAATATAATGAATTGCCAGTTTTGATCAGGAAGAAACCACAACAAAATTTAAGTCTAATTACAAATGTTAGAAAAACATAATGGTTGATATGTTTAAGTTTTCTGTCAGCAGATGTTTACAGTATATAACATTAATGGAAATCTCTAAGATTGTTTCTACAAGTCAGTAAGATTTCCACACCATAAAAAGAAATAAATATTAAGAGAAAACAGAGAGTCTGGTAAAGGAATAACTGTTTCCACATGTTTATTTATAACATAACTGATAACAGGAACTCGCTTCTCATGTCCCAAAGACATGTCACATTATTATGCTGCAAATATATAAATCGCCAGTTCACCTAATCTGTCTGCCATCTTTGGACTGTGGGAGGAAACCGCAGTACCCGGAGGAAACCCAGCAAGCACGGAGAGAACATGAAAACTCCATGCACACAGACCCAGAGGCAGGAATAACTACTAGTGTGTGAATGTTGACTGGAGGGTATACCAAGTTCGTTAAATAGGAATAAATACAATGGTAATCACCACTGGCCCTAGTTGGACTAAAAAGGTTCCTAGATGGATAGATGAACTATCTAAAAAGCACCACAACATTAATTAATACACATTTTTAATTATTTACAGTGCCAAACTTTTACAATTAGGAATAAACCACTTTATCCTGTACTTACTAAATGGACCTTTTCTCAATTTAAGTATAAACAAAATGTGTGATGTTACTAAAAATCTGGCATAGGTTTGGCCACAATCAGGGTTTAGAATGCTGTGCAAGCTTATATTACTGAGCAACAAAATACAGTACATTTGGCTGCTACTGTAGGTATACACTCTCTGGCCAGAAAAAGAGGGGTCAAATTATTGGCCTGCATCAAGCAAAGAAAACAACTAAGGAAATTTGAATTGACTGGAACTGGGATTTAAAAAAAACCAAACACATTATCAAAACCTGGAAGGATAGTGCTGAACTGGCAACGTAGTGGAATAAATGTAGATGGAGGAACAAGAAAGATAGAAATAGATATCACTAAAAATCAATAGTAAAAACCATACATTTAATAGTGAAAATAAAAGCATCTCCATACACAGAATGTGATGAGAACTTATCCCGACTAAGTGAGTGTGTGTGTCTATAATAAAATCACTTTTTAATGAGACTTAGCAGAGAAAAAAAAAAGGTTTCAATTTGTTAGGGAGCATAAAGATTGAACTTAAGAGCTACTGTATGGAAAAGGGGTCAGGGTAGGAAGGGAAGTACATGAGGTCATGCGTCTTATGATGCATAGTGAACACTATACAAGTCTCATGTCTGTGCCAGGTCATGTCTCTCAAAGCTATATTTGAGTAAAGGAATATTTTGAAATTGAGGATGAAAAAAAATTTTTTTAAAGAAAAACCTTAATATTTGATGTCAGATATATTGTAACTGACATGTATTGACTTGCATTTGATTTGCACATGGGCTTGCGCATTGTTGCCCAGTCTTGAGCATTGTTCTCTCTAAACACACTCTTTTTCTGAATAAAGAGACACATAGTACAAATAAAAATAGTATAAAAATAGTGTTTGCATTGTCTTCATTTTTTTTTGCATGCACAAAGTTTCACAAGAAGTAATTCTTTCTTCTGTGAAAAAAAAATTGAAAATGACAATGATGAGTACAACACTACTTGCTACTATATAAAATTCCTGGGATTCAAGTATGATGCATGAGGTTAGAATATAGTGTATGATAGGTTCATGATTAGAGACAGGGTAAAGATCATCATCCCTCTATAGCAAGCCTAGTGTGTGTGTGTGTGTGTGTTGTGCTTGTGCAGGGTCGTTTGGCATGAAGCCTGACATTTATATCATATTCCTGTGTACACAATCTTCTATCATGCATCATCCATCAAATACAGATCTGTCAGGGTTTTGTTAGCCTCTCAGCTCCACCTGTCCAATCTCATCATAAGCCCTAAATATGATCAGTTACTAAACTTGATTATATAGGAAGCCCCCGATGCCAGGGAGCCCTCATACGCCATAAATAAAATCACCTCTCTGTGGACGTGCTCTCACATAATGACGTTACTCCACTGTAATCGCATGACATGAACAGATAGTGAACGTGAGTCATGTTAATGAGACCTAACCACGTTTTCTTGGTCATTCCGGCGCTGATCTCGAGACAGATTGACGTTTTAGGAGTGACGTAGGATACGTACTCCTAATAGAGTGAAGAAATTATGAGGCAAATGCAGCTGAGGTTAATGGAAACAAACTGAAAGGTGGCTTCAAGAGGCAAAGGCACAAGTAATCAAAACTGCTAAAATATATAATATATAAATATTTCTTGGCTTTATACTGAATACATTTTAAATGTGATTAGCAATATATAAATAAGGCACATTTTTAGTTAAAAGATTATTTATAATCAAGCATAGACTTGGAACAATGTTGATTTGCAAAATCATTTTTGTGTTTACACATATTTAAACACTACAAAATGTTTAAATTTCACTACACACTTCATACAAACACCGAAAACACGTTCCATATTCAGTCTTCATCTGGCAGCTTGGTTAAAATCTCCACACCATCAGAGGTGATCACGACCGTGTGCTCAAACTGGGCTGATCTGAAAATCACACACACACATATACAGTATTTACACGTCAGTGACGAATATTTAAAGATGAAATGATTCACATTTAAAGAAAAGCTAGAGATCAGGTTGGCTTGCTTTGCATCTCTCATTTCGATCCACTTTAAACATGGGAGTCCAGCGAAAGTGCTGACCCCGCCGATAGAGGCATTAGCAACTAGCCTGAGGATGCGCAGGACAGCCTAGAAATATATCTGCCTCATTAAAAAGTGAAAGAATTGGGGAAATATTTCCACTTCTCATTGATTGTCTTTTGGAGCTTTTGCTCATTGCTCTACCCAGTTTGATCAGCTGCCCATTCCTGCTAACAGCCAGCTTCCCTGTATCATACCATGACTTTTGTTTTGTTGTGTTGCCATTTGTTATCATGATAGACACGCTCCTAATTCAATGTCGAGGGAAAAGACGTCACTGAGTTGTGCATAAAATAATAACGCCATCACAGTGAAAATAATGTTTTTTTTAAATCCATAGAAATATGAAAGAACTGTCATTTGTAACATTTTCTATGGAAAGTGTTGTTACTATTCTTAAACGACTTTGTGCACCTAGATACCAAGCCATAGGTAAGTGTTTTGTAAGAAAGAAAGGTATGTGCATTCTTTTTTTGTGTGTGTGCATTCTTTGCATGTTAAGGGAATCATGGAATGTTTGTCACTGTTTACAAGTTGGCACAGGTTTATATGTTTACAATTTCAATTCATAATAAATCAAAATCAATTTTATGCTTTACTTTTCACATCACTGTACCAAAAATCCCAACCCATGACTTCAAAACCGAGGTATGTACAGAACAGTGATTTTTACATACAGTACAGTCACCCCCCCCCCCCATTATACTCCTGTGAACACTTGACTACAGTATGTGTAGAGCAGAGCAGAACCTTTTGTCATCCACGGAGACAGCCGTCCACTTGTCACGGAGGATCCTGAATTCAGAAGTTCCCTCCATTAGAATAGGCTCTGAGAAAAAAATGAATAAATAAATATATATGAAAAAAAACATGAAATTGAATGAATCAGTAGTTTGGATAAAATCACATACTACTAAAAGACATAAACTTTATATATACCCAGGCACAAAGAGGAGTGTCCATACAATCACGTACCTATTGTGAAGGCCATGCCCTCTTCCATCAGCATGTCATTATCATTGGCTATAAATACATAAGAGAAACAAGAGACATTCTATAGTATTGACTTTGAGATGGTGCTTCAACTCTTAACCATGAAGTGACCTGAAGCTTCAAAGTTCAAACCTCAGGACTACCAAAGCATCACTGAGCAGCTTGAGGTTTTTGGGTGGCCTTGAGAAACTATTAGAAATCATTATTCCCGTTTATTAGACAATTAACTTGTTCTCAACCAGCTGAAACCAGTGCTGAAGTCCAGTTTCAACATCTTGATGCGATACTTTTCTGTTAGACCAGGAAGTGCTGGAGACCCAAATAACCTACCCATTTAACACTCATTAAAAAAGAGTAAGGAAAAACAAGCAATGGTCAATCCATTGCCTTATGCATGAAATAAGTTTATTCTGAAGCTGCATCAGTTGGCGCTGTGGCCTCACACTTTCAGTGTCAAGGGTTTGATTCCCGCCTCGGGTCTGTGTGTGGAATTTGCATGTTCACCCCGTGTGGTGGGTTTCCTCTGCGTTCTCCGGTTTCCTCCAATGCAGATTAGGTTAATTGGTGCTCCCAAATTGCCTGTAGAGTGTGTATGTGTGTGTGTATGTGTGTGCCCTGAGATGAACTCGTACCCTGTCCAGGTTGTACACAGTATAAAGCGCTATGGTATAGACGATAAACGGATGGATGAATCCCAGCTAGAAAAAATAGTGCTGTTTAAAAAAATTTTATTTACTTAGATTTGCTAATCTATCAGTCAGTAATGCTTTGTGACAGTGCAGAGCAACTGACTGGGAGCGAAGTGCTATCCTCTTCTACATACATGAGCTCAAAGACACCTGGCTAGATTTCCTCTGACTGACAGGCCCAAAGAGTACATCGTAGTGTATTCCTTAGACTCTCCAGTGGTATCATAGAGATTCAACATTGCAACCTCCTGATTCTACTTTTTTTTGTCATACTGCCATTACATTTTCACACAAAAATGTAACTAAGAGTGTGATTGTACACTGATGTAGATGCAAACACTCTCACTCACTCAGTCACTCATTCTCTATACTGCTCATCAAGTACAGTGCCATGGGAGCCCTGAAGTCTGTCCCAGGAGACTCAGGGCACGAGAGGGTCACGGTGTCAATCCATTGAGGGCACAAGCATCCACACAGACTTGGGACACCCAAGCACGTGGAGAACAAGCAAACTTCACACACACAGACCTGAGGTGGGAATCGGACCCTCGACCCTGGAATTGCGAGGCCACAGTGCTAACCACAATGCCACCTTGATATACACTAAAATAAACATACTGTACAATAAATTCAATAAACAATGAAGCTCTTACCATGATGCCAGATCTCAGGGTGACCGTGGAAGTAAGACCCGATGCCATGGCCAATGAAGTACGGGCACACGCAGAAACCGTTCGAGTGGGCGATTTCACTGTAATACACACACACACACACACACACACACACACACACACACACACACACACACACACACACGCAGAGACGACAGCACTGTATTTCACAAACAACGTGACAACCGGCAATCGAGCACTAAGGGGACTACAGGACTTCATGCTGGGTTCATGGATGCAACTTTATTGATCTATCCGAGTCACAGGAATGACGTCTAGTTGCTATGGTCACACAGGTCAGGCCACCTCAGGCGAAAATTACTTTAAAGGTGCCAATTTGTCCATGACGGACAAAGCAGGAAAAAATAAAAAGTCGGCAGTAAAAAGAAAAACTCCAGCAAACGAATGTAGAGAGAAACTATAAGAAAAACTAAAGAATTTAGACAAAATAGAAAAGAAGAAGGAAAAAAAAAAAAAGAAAAACAGACAGAAGTCTAAGTGCTCTTTCCTGAGGAGATGTAATGGGCTCCTGTGTGTGTGTAATGATAGTGTTAGACTTTGCACACGCTCTGAACCTAGAACAAGAGAAAGGAAGGAATCAGGGTTAGAGGAAAAAAAGGGTTAGAGACACAGACAGAGAAAGAGAGAAGACAAAAGCACAGCTTACTCAGAGAGGCATGCCTATACCTGCACAGAAATTTACAGAACACACACACGCGCGCACACACACACGCACGCGCGCGCACACACACACTCCCTCACATATTAGAGCATACTGGAGAAGGATAATACGTTACTGCTGAAGATAACTAAAATCATCATACAATCCATCAGCACAACAGATTTGCGATAGATAGACAGATAGAGTTATGAGAAAAAGAAAGTACACCCTCCTTCACAGTTTGCTTTTAGTTAGGGTCTAAGGATAAATTGTGGGATCCTCACTGACGCCTTCATTAACTAGTCAATAATCTCAGGTGGCAACAAGAAGAAGAAGAAGAACATTTTTATTTATTTTAACATTCAAAAACCAGGTTACCCTTCTTACTTTCACCATTATTAGGTGAGTACTTAGCAGCCCAGAGGTCCTAATGAAGTGAAATGCACAAGAATAGATTAACAGAGATCAGAATTTCTGGGTTGCTGCTCATCAATCTGGGAATGGTTATAGAATATTGTACAGGGAAAGAGAAGGACTCTGCTACTCCTCTCTAAATTAATAAATGGGTACTTCAATAATCCCGGAGGGAAAACGGCTCAAACTGCAACATCAACACAGCTATTACTCTATGTCACACAAAGTTTGTTCCAGGACAGTATGGGTCATTTCTTAATTGCTTATGTTGTAAAAGTATAGCTGAATGCACATTCAAACTTTGCTTCTGTGACTTGAATAATAGAAATCAGACCTGAACCTCCTACTAAGCTACTCGGAATTTTACATGTTCTATAAAATGTGTATATTTAGCCACAAAAGTCACAAAAGCAAAGCTCGAGAAAAAATTGGTCCTTTTCGTTAATTTTAGGAATAAGCAATTGGGAAATAATGCTTATTTAATAATCTGTATAGTCAAAGCCATTTAAACTGCTCTTTACCATGTGATTAACGTTAATCATCCAAATCATTAAGGTTAAAATCACCTAGGTTTTTCGGTTCCCCTTTTGTCCTCTGGCTTTGAGCTCTGGCTCCCTCATTGGTGAGGCCTATGTGGATCGAACTTGTTTGTCCAGTGCATCCCATGGGTGCCATAATCAGATTGGGATCTGGGGAGTTTGAAGGCCAGGCTGGTGGCCTTGAGCTCTTTGCCTGGGCATTTTCCACCTATTTGTGCTGCACTGCCTTTCCCTGTGGCCCCTGGACTCCATTGGCACGGGTGAGCCTTGGGTGCCCATGATCCTTTCACTTGTTTACTGGTATATAATTGGTGATCGATGTTGTTCAGTAGTCATAATGTTACGGTGTATGGCGATGCATTAATCTGCTCAAGGATGTTCTTAGGCATGGTGCTCTGAAGTTGATCCATAAAGAAATCCTTGTAACACAAATGGTTTTATTAAATGGTGACAAAAACAATAAAATAAAATCTGTCATTTAATCAATAGTTAGTAATAATATTCACCATGACCCAAGTTTTCCCCAAGTTTGCTGCACAAATACAACAAGTAAAGATTCGACTATTATAAAGACAGATTAGTTGTTGACTTGTTGAAAACCTTGTGCATTAATAAAGAAATCAAATACTGCGATATTGTAATAGAGGTGCTTCAAACAACTTCGACCATGGCTCAGGACTGAAAACAATCCAGTTTATAGATGTATGTGCACCCTGGATTGCACACAAGGGACTGGGAAATATCATATAGCCTAATCAGCATGCCATTGAACTGTGGGACGAAACCCACCAAGCACGGGGAAAACATACAAACTCCATGCACACAGTCCTGAGATGAGACTCGAACCCTCGACTGAGGTGCGAGACTACAGTGCTAAGCACTACGCCACCACGCCGCCTAAAAACAAATGTATATTTTTACGACTTTAAATGTTGTACCTGCATCTTTTTTGCATGCAAAACCCAGCACCTTCTGTTTAGTTTTTTTTTTTTTAAATCTAAAATGTTATCGCTTATATTAAATGTACTGCTTTCTTTTCTGGCATAGAAATATTTTTTTCGGTAACTTTTTATGCTGTTGTGGAATACATAAAAACTAACAAAAATTTATAACAAAATTAGCACTTAAAAACACAGGATATCTAATACTTGCACATTATTATATACTATTTTTTGCGATTTGTATACATTATAATAATTACATGTATGAGAATATATAATATAATATATATAATATATAAAATGCATAATTAGCTAATGATGAATAATAATTGAATAATTTTTACGAAATAATTCTTTAATAGAGATCATAAGAAGGTTGCTTGCATTCTGTACGTTAAAAATGGGTTGTGAGGACCCCCTGCTGTAGTCAGTGTGACCCGGCAGATGCTGTTATAGTCGTGTCTTTTGTGCAGCGCTACAGAAAGAGGTTTTTGTGTGTCGTCCCTTTCTGCGTGTCCTCCTTCTCCCCGTGGCTGTGAGTGTGTCTCGGCAGGGAGCTGGACTCTGCCTGGCAGACACTGCATTTCTTCAAGACAGCACGAGCTAGCCTGTAATTTACATCTCATACACACACTCGCGCACACACACACTTGCACGCACACACATGCGCGTGTATGTACGCACAGCGAGACCAGCTAACCTGTAATTTACACCCCATTGCAGAGAGAGAACCCTGGTGCACTCTGGGTAATTGTTCGTTTCGTGCAAACCCAGAAATACATTAACTCTATGTAGTGCTGTTCAGAACGCTGCGACAGGAAATGGAGGGTTCAGGACCGCCACTCGCCATGTCCTCCCCTTTTCCCCCCTCTTTCTCTCGGTCTTTCACTTTTATACAGAGATCATGTTCTTATAGTCAGGTTTTAGAGGTGATGCCTTTAAGTTTCATGTGTGTGTGTGTGTGGAGGCTGAATCCGTAGACAAAGGCTAGTGAGCACTAGAGAGTCCTTGAGTTAATTATAGCTGGTGTGTGTGTGTGTGTGAGGGAGGGAGGGAGAGAGAGTTTTATGCCATGTTAATTTATGATAAAGGTGGATCTGTAAACAATGTTTTTTTTCCCCACCGACCTTCTCTCCATATCTCTTTCATTTCTTCACTCATCTCTTCCTCTTTTCCCTTTAATTCTGACTTCCTATTGTACTGTACGTCTTCTCTTCTTTTCTCTCCATATTGTCTTCTCATCCTTTCCTCTACTCTCCCTCCCTTCTCCGGCCCTCTGTCCTCCTCCTTCTCGTTGCTTTTCCTCTCTTCTCTTTATTCATGATTATCCTCTTTTTGTCTTTCCTTGTGCTCCGACTCCTTTTCCCCTAAACTTTGTCTTCTAAAATGATTTTCTTTTTTCCCCCTCTCTATCACTTTACTTGTCTTTTCTCACATTTTCTTTCTCACGTCATTCTCTTATCTCTCATACCTTCCCTCCCTTATTATCTTCCATTTCTTGTTTTGTACTTCTCTTTCTTCACCCTCCTTCTTCACTTCTTGTCTCATGTCTTCCTCTATCTTCCTCTTCACATACGTCCTTTCTTTCTCCTCATGCTCATTTTTCTTTTTCTTTTCTGTCCTTTCTTCTTACTTTTCTTTACTTTCACCTATTCTTTTCTTCTCTCTTCTTCCACCCATACTTTTTACTTCTATTTTCCCTCTTCTTCCTTCTCCATATTTTCCATTGTTCCATTTTCCTTCCTTTCTTAAGGTATCTTCACCTCTTTCGTTTTCTTCCCTTTTTTCTTTCTCCTTCTCCTTTACTCTCTCTCTCTCAGGTCACTCATCCTCAGAGACATCACCATATTGAGTTACAGTTTTTTTGGAAACTAGATTCAGTGTGAAATTGTCAAAGGAATGTCCATTTAAACAAATGGAGATGAAGAGTAAAGACAAACAAAATAAACAGAGGATTGTGTGTGTGTGTGTTTACTAAAGTTACTTACTGTCCCAAACCCTCTCAAAAGCTTCTGTCTTTCATGCACTTTTTTCTGACTCACACACCCAAACGAACATGCATAACTCATCATGTTCACCTTTCCAAGTTCTCACACACACACACACACACACACACGTGCACATTGAGTACCTGATGGTGTTACCGATGACACACAGCGCGCGTCCCGGTCCACATGCAGCAATGGCCTGATCTCTACACTCTCGCGCCACGTCCACCAACTTCTTTCCTCGCTCGTCCACAGAACCAATCAGAAATGTCTCTGAGGTGTCGCCATGGTAACCTTCCAGGTAAACCTACATGATACACCAAAAACACAAACTCAAGACAACCTATGAATCAATGATATCAAATCCCTTAGTAATAATAATAATAAGAAGAAGAAGAACAAGATTTCCATGTGTGTGTATGAGTGTGTACTTACAGTAACATCTATGTTGATGATATCTCCATCTTGAAGTGGCCGACTGAAAGGAAATACACATATGCAATTATATTAAGACAAATGCGTAGTTTAAATTAAGTCCTAAAGCGATGACATTATTATTTACGAGATATTGTAAATATTAATAAAGTAAATATTATTATTTACGTCTTTCATAAAAAGTCTGTTGTATTCACATCATCAGTCGTGCTTCCACATTCTTTTTAGACAGAAGTGGTTGGTAACCCTTCCAAGCAATCCATACTTGTTCAGTCTTCTTCTAATTGTGCCTTCATGGACTTTCTTTGTATTTCTCTGAGGATTGCTTTGACGTCCACTCTTGAGAAGATTGGCAACTGTTTTGAATGCTTCTCATGTTGAATAATCATTCTCACTGTAGAACTCTTCAAATGGTTTTATTACCCTTTTCAGATTGATGTGCCACAACAATTGCTTCTCTGTGACACTGCTTATATCTATTTCTCCACTCATCTTCCCTATTTTTTTTGTTTAGTCAGTATTGTTTCTTTTATTATGCACTTATTATTTATTATGTATTTTTTGTAATTTTTATACATTATAATAATTTTATATATGAGAAGATCTATAAATTACAAAGAAAAATATATGCATAATACATATAAGAAAAAAAAACACTGACAAAGTTTAGAAATAAAAAAGGAAATATTACATATTTGGCTAATGATGAATAATAATTGAATAACTTTTACAAAATAATTCTTTAATGGAGATCATAAGAAGATTGCTTGCATTCTGTACATTAAAAATGGGTTGCAAGAACCCCCTGATGTAGTCAATGTGACCAGGCAGACGCTGTTATAGTCGAGTCTTTTGTCTCCCTAGCATTGTGTTAACACACACTTGAATTCTCCAGACCACAAAACATAGAATGAAAAAAGAGGTACTAACTTTTACACATGACTGTATTTCCTTAAACTTTTCAAACTAATTTTCCTTTTTAAATCTTTTTTTTATTCTGTAAAGCTGCTTTGTGACAGTGACCACAGTTAAAAGAGCTATATAAATAAGATTTCATTCAATTCAATATACAGTACATTATTATCAGTACAGCAATTAAACAAAGCATACTAGCTAACAATAATTATAGTTTATTAGCCATTAAACAGCAACTTCCACCTCACACCACACACAAACTGAGGTAACAAAATTTCAGCAACTTTTGTCAGGAGGACACTGTGATTAGCCAGAAAGTTAGCAAGAACATACTGTGGCAAATTTAACTAGCTAACTATTTCTGCTAACAGCAAGTACAGGAATTGCATTTTAAACTTAACACAAAGTAAACATACTTTGAATTAAACAGATAATATCTAGTTGTTGGCTTCCAAACGTTTGAGTTTATTTAGCTCCTTGTAACAGAGCTGTTTACTACAACATTAACTGAAATACAAGCCTGTATGTGCTAGCCAAGTTAGCTAGCATTAGGAAGAGTTGGCAGGCTGGCTAATATTAATGTTTTGTTTAAGTTCTTAGTGGGGAAAAAAAAATCATGACACTTTTATAGAAGATGGAATGCTATAGGAGAATTATAAAATCAGTCTTTGTTACCTTAGTTATTATAAAAGAGTAACTTATTTCCACACAAGCTGGAGCTTTATCAGGGTATTAGCCTGCAGAGGTGGAAAAAATAAAATTGTACTCAAATACAAGTACTGTTACTTCAGGGAAATTTTACTGAAGTACAAGTAGTTACCATTATAAAAATCTACTCAAGTAACAGTGAAATAAAAAATTTTCTTAGATTTTTTTTTTTTGAACAGCGGGGGTTCTAGTGTAGTTCAAAAAAGACAAGCGGATATAAGTCTCAAACTAGTTGTTTTTAACTGAAGGAAGACCTTCACATAATAAAGCTGTTGCCTTTCTTGTGCTTGAAATCAAAGTGGTCGCATAAATATGGTGTGACGCTTTGCGCCGGACAGCCGAAGAGCCGAATGTTCAGCACAAAACCTTTATCAGCCTCTTTCAGCATCACAAAATTATAATACAAAACAAGCATTTGTGAAGAAAAGGGTAAAAGAATAGAGTGTTTCGGGGGTGAGCAGCACACCTGGGCTCCTACTCCGTTCTCTACTTCTCACACACACACCTCCGCTGCGCACACACTGGGGGAGGGGCGGCAACTCTTATAAGGGCGACATACATACATAATGTGACCTACAACATAGTTACAATGGTCAGAGGGTTGCTTCCTAAGACTTTGATGGCATTTCACGTTCAGCTGGATCTGCATCACTGCCATCTGTTTTGTCCGTCTCCATCGTTCTTGTGAATTTAGCGTGTTTGTTCTCCCCACCCATCAATCAATCACTGCAGTGGTCTCCGGGGTTTTTCTTTTCCTTCCCCGTTTCATTATTTTTCATAATTTTTTATTTTCATTCATTTCTTTTTTACTCAGTAGCGAATATGATTTCAAATGTAGCGAAGTACTATACTTCAAACAAAACATACTTAAGTAAAAGTGAAATTACAGATTTTAAAAACTTTAAAAAGTTGAAAAGAATCTACTCAATTACAGTAATGCGAGTAAACCTGAATACACTGGTCTCCTTGTGTTGCTGGGGTGGCACTCGCTGACCCCTCAGTGTAGAAAAGTGTTATGGTGCTTTTCTATTATGGCAAGCGTTGACTTTTTTTCTGTGATTTGTGCTGCACTAGCTCTTATGTAGGACTGGACTGGACAGGCTGGCTCCTACTGACCCTACTTGGTGGGTGAGCCACCATTAAACACAAGAGAAGGAGAGAACAAGAAAGTTACGTTTCGCGCTATGCTGTAAAATATTGACATTTAACAAAAGATTTCGCAAGTCTTCCTACTGCATCAAATATGGCTGTGGTAGGTCAGAGGATGAGATTGGTGTGTGCTACGTGGATGAGATTGGTGCGTGCACACAGAGGCGACAGGTGACACTGATGACGTCGTGTCTAAACAGCGACCTTTTTCCCTCCAAAGCTTGGTTTCTGTATCTGATTCGGTCTGTGCCAGAGTAAGCTGTATCATTCTCAAGACCTCCTTTACCAGAAGACTTGGGCACGATTCCCGAGCTCAGAACGATTGTGTTCTGGCTGATCAAAATGAACCAGATTTTGGGGTCAGGTGTTCTCGGGAAACAATAATGTGAAGTTAACTAGCTAGAAGTAGTTTAGCCAGTTAGTTAGTGAATATAAGTTACTATTGTCACTTAAACACAATTTCTCTGTTTTTCTTTTACACAAGCATTAGGGTTACTTTGTGTGACTTGGTAATCATTAACACTGAAACTAAAAGAAAGTACAGCTCTGTGAAAAAGTCTGAATTTTCATTATTTTGCGTATTTGTAACACTTGTGATGATTGTGTAATATTAAAATTTATTAAATTAAAAGATTAAAATTTATTACAATTAAAAGATTGTGTAATCTAAAAAAAGATAATCAGAATAAAAAAGGAAAAAAACGCAGTTTTAAATGATGATTTAATTTATTTTGGGAAAATGTTGTCCAAATCTGCCTGGCCCTACGTGAAAAAGTAATTGCCCCCCTAAACCTAATAACTGCTTGTGGCACCCTTGGCAGCAACAATTGCAATCAAGCGTTTGCGATATCTGACAATGAGTCTTTTATTTTGGCCCACTCTTTGCAGAATTGTTTTAACTCGGCCACATTGGAGGGTTTAACCTGTTTAATGTCATGCCAAAGAATCTCAAAAGACTTAAGTCTATTTTCGATGTACCGTGTGTTAACCAAGCTCTCATAGGGGCGCTCTCTGTTATTTTGTAACATTTCCTTCCCAGAAATGTTCTTCACTTTCTTTACAAACAAGAGAAACTGCTGAACCTATATTTACAAATGAGGTACTAACAGACTAATGAAACGGCACGGCTGTGGTAATGTTACCTGTCTGGAATGCCGTGACACACCACGTTGTTTACAGACGTGCAGACAGACTTGGGAAATCCACCATAGTGCAGGGGAGAGGGATAGGCGTTGTGTAGGATCGTCTCCTGGTGCACGATGAAGTCGATTTCGTCTGTTGTCATTCCAACCTGCGATCAAAAACAAAGAAGGAAGAATTAAACTGAGAACTCAGGTGTGTGTAAAATGAACATGTTAACTGACCCGCATGACTAACCTGATCCTGATTTGATCAGATATTATGTCAGAAAAGAACTCTATTAAGTATATTATTCAGAAATATACTGTATCTCTGGAACAAATTATGAAAAATCAACTCATATATCTGGAATCAGATTAAGCTACTTGTCACTAGTGCAACTTGCGCCAACACCACAGACACCAACGATATTCAAACTGTTCCTAAAATGGCTTAAAGTTGGTTTGCTGATCCGAGGTTCAAGCCTCAATCAGATAAACTGAACATTCTTGAAACGGAGAACCTTAAGGCTGCGTCCAGCGAGGAGGAGGATGTGTCTAGCGAGCTGACACGCTCTCCTCAAACCCTCAATCTGCTCCTCATCCTTAATCTCAATATAGTCAGGCCACTCAGGGACAAAGCTGGAGGAGACGTAGCCTGGCTTCTGGATGTGCTGAGAGACAGAGAGAGAGCGAGAGAGAGAGGAATGAAGAGAAAGACAGACAGCAAGGGGGAAAAAAAGTCAAACTAAATACCAACTAAATTTGTTCAAGTCTGGGATTTAGATAAGTGTGTGCTTCCTGCTAATTCTCTGATGGAGAGTGTAGCGTGTTTCATCTGGAATATACAGTAAAGATACACATACGCAACTGGGATAAACCCACAGGACTATAACATTGTAATCAAACGATTAGAATGATTAAGAACAGGATTATACCTTGGGTACTGGGTAAGGCGGACGCACCATGGAGGGACGAACCACGCTGTCTGAACTCGTCCATTTTCTCCAGAAGAAGTGGCGGTGTTGTTGACCCTGTGCACTGCACAGGCATCGCTGGCACCCTGGCAACCGCACCGCTCTCTGTGACAGGCCCGAGGAGGCTGACCACAGACAACAACCATAATACAACTATTACACAAACCACAAACCCAATAACTGCAACACAACCAAACATCAATCAGGACTACAACGAGTAAATCAGTACACGTCGCACAACTGGATATCACATGGCATCTCCTAATGAGCGCGAGCGTGCCGGGAACAAGCACATGTGCTGCAATAATACGTGAACATGTTTGACCCTGATCTCTATCGACTGTATCTATAGTGTAAGTGTCATCACAGAATTTAAAAAGAATTAAAAACTTTTCTCTCTGTTCATAAATATTGTAAACACATGACTACATAGTTATGTACACTGTCGAAATAAATAAATAAACTTGTCGAAATTCCTGTTTGTGGTAAACACACATACACTGCAGATACTGCCGTTTTAAAAACTGCAGGATTTAGTTTTATGAAGTTCCTGATTATGAACTGTTTTAGCATGTATGTCAGACAGAAAAAAAGAAAGAAAGAGAGACAAAACACAACATGAAGTCATATTGAAAGAAAGAAAGAAAGAAAGAAAGAAAGAAAAACAACAAAATGATTTAGAAAAAAAGAAAGAAAGGCACAACACAAAATCAGACAAAAAATAAAGAAAGAAAAACAGCACAAAGAGAGAGAAAGCAAGAAAGCAACATAGAAAGAAAGAAAAAAGAAAGAAAGAAAGAAAGAAAATCAGAGACAACACAGTCCTACAGGCAGAAAGAAAGAAAGAAAAGCTAAATCATACAGCAAAAAGAAAGAAAAGGGAAAAAACAGGTATACTGAAAGAAAAAAGAAAAACACAAAGTCAGACAAAAAAGAAAGAAAGAGAGAAAGAAAGAAAAATAACAGTTATACTGAACGAAAGAAAGAAAGAAAGAAAGAACACAAAGTCAGAAAAAAAGAAAGAAAGAAACAAACAAAAGCACAACACAAAGTCAGACGCACAGAAAAAAGAAAAATAATGAATGAGAACAATCAGATAAAACTAGTCAAAACTAACAACATTTATTTAACATTAATAAAATCATAATCCACACAGAAACGTCACATGTAAGATTGTCCCTGAGCCATACTTTCACTTAGTGAAAATACATATATTAGTAAAAGTGGAAGCACGTTCCGGAGCGCAAATTTTATTCTGTTTGCTCGAAGTCGCTGAGTGTTGCTTCTGGCTTTTAGTGCTCTACGTGCTTTGTTTGGAGAGCCTCACGCTCCATCTCTCTCTCTCTCAAGCCTTTCTGCAGTGTTTAGAATATTCACTGCTACGTCAGCCATTTTCTTGTTCTGAAATCTCGGACTTTACTACAAGCATAATTCATCCGCGAGGGCGGCCAAAATCCAGAGCCGCCACACCGGAGCCACGCTGCACACGCTACTGTAAAACCACCCAGTGATGCAGAGGAGAAGAACCACAAAGTCAGAACAGAGCAGGGCTGAGTGACCACAGACCCAGAATAGAGCAATGAAAGAGAGAGAGAGAGAGGGAGGGGAGGAGAAAAAACCACCGACTGATGAACAGAGCAGTGGCAAAGGAAGTGTGGAGGAGGGGAGGGGGACAAAAGGTAAATATATAGATTATAGACAAATAGATAAATAGACAGAGAGGGATGAGCAGACAGATAGAAACAGACGTTAAAAATAGAGCAATCATCAGTGAGACAGTTCAAAAACAAAACAAAGATAGCTAGAAAAAGACTAACTGATGAAAAAAGATAGAGAGAGAGCCAACAAATGGATGATCAGAAAGAAGGACAGAGGATTAAGAGACAAAAATAAGACTGTCAAGAAAGGAAGAAAGTCAGAAACCTGAGATAGATAGATAGATAACAAAAAGATAGATAACAAAAAGATAGATATTTGGATATCTAACATGCTGTACAGGTAGATGATCAAACAGGAAAAAAGCAACAACAATAAAACAAAAAAATGAGCAACGGAACTGGCAGAGAGAAAGAAGAGAGAAAGCGAGCAAAAAAGAGAGTTAAAACACAAATAAGAAAAGCAAGAAGGAAAGAATAAGCATATAGGCAGACAAAGAAAACAGCAAATGAAAAAAGAAGGAAAAAGAGAGAAAGCAAACTAGCAAGCACAGGAGAGAAAAAAAAATGAAAGAAAGAGAGAAAGAATCAGATTAACACAGAGCCAGAAAGGAAAATTAAAGAAAGAAAGAAAAGTTGATACAGAAAGAAAGAAAGAAAGAAAGAATATTTGATACAGAAAGAAAGAATATTTGATAGATAGATAGAAAGAAAGAAAGAAAGAAAGAAAAAGAAAGAGACAACACAGTCGTACAGACAGATCAACACAAAGCCAGAAAACTAAAATAAAGAAGGTAAGAAAGAAAGAGAAATCAACAGTCAAAGAAATGCAAACAAAACACAGACAACAGAAAAGAAAAAGGAACATACAGATAGATGAACAGACAGAGGAGAAAGCAACAAAACAAGAAGTAAAAGGAGAGAAAGAGACAAACTTTTGTAGAGTCAAACTGACAAGGACAGCAGATAGAGAGAGAGAGAGAGAGAGAATGTATAGAGAAGAAAATAATGACAAAAGGTATAAGACAACAGACGAAATGTCAGAGAGACAGAAACAAGAATGAAAGAAAGAACAGATAGTTAACTCAACATAGTCAAAACACAAAGAAGAGGAGAGAGAGAGAGAGAGAAGAGCAAGACAAAAAGCAATGAAGAAAGAAAGAAAGAAAGAAAGAAAGAAAGAAAGAAAGAAAGAAAGAAAGAAAGAAAGGAAACTGAGGGCTGAGCAGTGTTGTGGTGTGGGTGGTGTAATGAATAGGAGAGAGGATATGGCTGAGTGAGGATTTGGAGTAATTTAACCCTCCTCTGAAGTGTGCGTGCGTGTGTGTGTGTGTGTTATAAACAGTATAAACAGAATCCTGTGGTTGAATGTTAACTGGAGATCTGCACTGATGCAGTGTATCCGCTACAGTAAAATGAACGGAACAGAACAACTGACTGTCCTGAATATTCAGACCGAAATGATTCCTGCGGTCTTCAGTAGTCGTGTCGGTCAGATTACGTCGTCGCTTCTTGCGTTAAAGCAGAAACCCTAGATTGCGTTCTACAGGACGCATGATGAATTCTGACATAATCAAACTGCATATTTTCTACAAACATTCACACCACAAACATGCGAGGACGCTGAAACTTCGACCAAAGTGCATTTATTCTGTTAAATTCTCATACCGTACGTACCCTGTGAATCGGATCAAATGAAATCGTTCATGATTAGCTCATTGTTTTTCCTTCATTGTTAATCAGAGGGTTACAATTCTCGGACAATTCTCTATTTCCACAGAAACATCTCATACAGTGGACATAAACACCTTCTTAGAAAGTTTCCTGGCATCTCATTTACACAACCTACAGTAGCACTCGAGGGTTAATTTGAAATTAGAAACCTTTCAATCAGTAGTCCAACATCTTAACAACTGAGCTACCTCTGCCATAGCAGAAGCATTTATGGAAGGAGTCTCCAGTGTCAGCACTTTATAAACAATCAGACCTTGAGCTATAACTTGAAGTTTTCCGATACAGTTTATTTCAGAGCGGAACAAAAGAAACACGTTTACCAGTAATTTTTCCCCCTCTGCAATATACTACTCAATTAACTGGTTTCTTTTTGTCTGTTTGAATTTTGTTTATTGTTATTGTCCAGCTATGAACAACATGCATCGAAGATACGCGGCTATGTTTTATTCATTAAAATATTAGAAATGGGAAGAAAAAAAATTGATCGCATTTTTTTTTCTTGAGTGGTGATTCATGTATCGCTAGATCAAGATTAGATCAAGCTGAGTTTAGAGATTGAGGAGGTAAAACACTGCAGTTTCTTTATAATCCTACAAATGGTGCGTTTTGGTGTAGCGGCATGGTGGTGTTGGGGTTAGCACTGTCGCTTGCACCTCCAGGGTCCATGTTCGATTCCCGCATCTGCGTGCATGGAGTTTGCATGTTCTCCCCGTTCTTGGTATTGGCATTCCCGTAGTATGTAAATGTGTGTGAAGGATTGGCACCCAGTCCAGGGTGACAGATGACAGTGATATGTGTTACTGTTAAGTAACAATGTAGCTTTTTGTTTCATTTAATTTTAAGTTAAATGTCAAACTCTTGTATTTAAAGTTAGTTGGTTTGGTTAGTTGGCTTGGTTAGTTGTTAGTTGTTGGTTTGGTTAGTTGGTTTGGTTAGTTGTTTTTGGTTAGTTGTTTAAATACTGCGCTTGGTTTTCAAATGAGAAAACTAATGTTATTAGTTTAATGAATACATTAATCTTTTTTTTTTTAGTTTAAAATTGTAACAAAATGTAATATCAAATCAGGATATTTCAAAATTGCAGAATCGCAATTTTAATTGAAGATATCATGATAATATTATATTGGGAGATGACCGTTGATTCCCATCCCTATAAAATATATTCATTAAATGGTGGAAATTTATCAACTGCAATGTGACAAAGGCACACCTGGTGGAAATTAGGATTTAGGATAGGATTTGTTACAACACCCTACGACACAGCATAAGCAGGAGCATGAAAAGATGCTGTTGGCTGCTTCACAATTCTCAGAGGAAGCACATGTCAGCCTTGACCTTCCTGGATTGGTAGCGTTCATATAATATGAGGTGGTATCAAAAAGTTGTGAGACTAGTTTTGTAACACGACAACAGGTGGCAGCACAAGGATTGCACGTACAGTCACAGGGAGCACCGACCTTCATAAGTCGGTGTGCCAAAGGACATCGTCCTGTGTGTATCGGGAGCTGTGCAGCTGTGCAACACAATCATGGACAGCAAGTTAGAACAAAGAGCGAACATGACATTCTGCGTAAAACTGGACAAATCTGTCACAGAGATGTTTGACATGATTTGGCAAGTTTCAAGCTTGACTAGGTGCACGCTCATCATCTTTTTTGTCATTTGCAGCATAGTGCACCGAGAATTCGTCCCATGGAGGTGAGACGGCCAGTAGCGAATTCTACTGCCAGGTTTTAAGGCGTCTGAGGGAGGACATACAGCTGAGTTTGTAAACAGAGCTAATCTCAAAACATTTTGATACCCCCTCGTGGGTGACACCTAACGACAATAGGGGTATTAAATGATGTAGATTAGAAGAAAGTAATAGGAATAGAAGTGTTATACTGCAATAGGCTACAAAGTGTCTAAAGAATCAATCTAATAAATACATATTTCAGCAGCAACCTCCCTTCTCTTCTATTCCAACCATTCAGCATCACCAGTACACTAATCACCAGCCTGATCATCTGCACCTGTTTCTCATTGTTTTAATGATATTAATGATATGAGCAAATAAATACATTTATAATAACAATAATAATAATAATAATAATTCAGGAGTTATTCCTCAAAACTACAAAGTCTTTTGAAGCAAACAGATCACCAGTCGCAGACTAGAGTAACTGTACATCATCTTCTCGATATCGTACTGTACATCCTGCACTGTTATTCGCTGTGGCAAAAAAAAAAAGTAAATAAACCGGCTGATGAAAACAGTAATAAAGCTGCAGCCACACCTAACCAAAACACGAGAGATTCACAGGTGAACAGCAGGAAGTTCCGAGTCAAGAAAGCGGTACATTATCTTTCTCTCTCTCTCTCTCTCTCTCTCATTCTACTCTCAGCGACTCGCTCTCTGTACAAAAAGAAACACGCAGTTCTGTACCTGAGTGAGATAACACACGCCTAAGCGCTGTCACACAGGGCGCCGCCATGTTTACTGTGTGCCCCGCGGGTCACGTGATGCGCTCGCTCGCTCACTCGCTCGCCCGCCCGCGCGCGTGCACGTGTCTTCCATGTCCACGCTGCCATAGTCTGTCAAAAAAAAACATTATTAGTCTGGTTTTATATTAAGTAAAATATCCTGTATACATAATAGTTATATATCGTTTTATAAAAGCTATTAATATTATGATTAATAATATTAATAATAACAATATATTTCCCTCACCGTGGTTGTATTCATTACGTTTTAACCAGTATATGAAGTCACGTGATCTGCTTGGTCCCGCGTTAAAGGCAGCAACATTAGCTACAACTCAGTTCTAGTTTCTCAAGCAACAGGTCAGCACTAGATGCTAGCATTTTTTCCTAAATTGTTATATTAACCAGGCGACATGGCAGCGTAGTGGTTAGCACTGTCGCCTAACACCTCCAGGCTCAAGAGTTCGATTCCCGCCTTGGGATCTGTGTGCATGGGGTTTGCATGTTCTCCACGTGCTTGGTGGGTTTCCTCCGGGTGCTTCAGTTTCCTTCCACAGTCGTAAGACCTGTCTGCCCTGTGAAAGATGGGCACCTTTTACAGATGCTACGCCCTAAGTGTCATGATATAGGCGCCTGGCCCCCGAGACCCTCTACAAGATAATCAGTATAGAAGATGAACAAATGTTATTTCACAGAATTGCCCTTTCACAGCCCGCAAAGGACCACAGTCCAAAGATATGCAGATCAGGCTAATTGGCGTATCCAAATTTCCCTTAGTGAGTGTGTGCATCCCCGTGCCATGTAATGGACTGGCCCCTGTCAAGTGTGTATCCTGCCTTGTGCTTGTATACTGTACATATACACTAGTCAAAAGTTTGGACATACCATTTAAATCTTTGGTAATTTCTTTTATTGCTTTCTACTCTGTAAAACAATGTTAAAGACATACAAAATGTACAATAATCTCCTTTGAACAGCTGATATTGCGATGTATCTGCCACGTACAGTGTGCTCTGTTTAGCCTTCATAATGCTTCTAATCTGAGGTGCTGTTTGTTAATTGGTGATTTCTGAGGCTGGTAACTCTAAATGAGCTTCTCCTCTGCAGCAGAGGTGAGTTTTGGTCTTGCTTTCCTGGGAAGGTCTTCATGAGAGACAGTTGCATCATGGTGCTTGATGGGTTTTGAGAATGCATTTTGACAATGCAGTTCATGCAAGAACTATTCCAGAACAGCTGACCTTCATGTCTTAAAATAAAAACTGACAATTATTGTTGTTACTTAATTGCTTACAGTAATGCTATAAGTGTTATTTACTAGTTTTAAAAAAAATATCCAGTATTGTTCTAGTATGTAGAAAAATGAATCCTGGTTATCAAACCAATCTGTTGTTCTTCCCCAATGTGGTTCCACAATGTTAAATACACAAAATTGTTTTGACTGACTTTGTGTACTGGAGCATCACAATTTCCCTTCACTGGAACCTACAGTACTCCTGTTCCGACATGGCAATGACACTGTGCACAAAGTGAGCTCCATAAAGACATGGTTTCTGAAATCCTGAAACTGAAATCTAGTGGAAAGTCTTTCTAGAAGAGCAGGGATTGTTATAACAGCAAAGGAGAATTACATCTGTACGGGGATGTTCAACAGGCATATACTGGTTTGATTGTCATGTGCCCACAAACTGTTTTCCGTAATGTGAAAAATGTTCTAAGTCTTTATACAATGCTGGAAAAATGCTGAAAACTGCCCAGCTGTAGGCAACCAGATCAACAGGGATCCCTCTGCATTTTTTCCTCTTTCCAACACAGCAAGAGGAGCATAAACACTCCAAATATAGTGCTGTGTGTGTGAGTCAGAAGGGCAGTGTACCTGTTTACTGGGGTGTGGGTGGAGTTAGGTGAAGACGAAGAAAAACTCTTTTGGATGAGTAAACAGGTCAGGTCAGAGACGCATCAGGGTGTAATGTGTGCGTGAGTTGTCTGTCTGGGTCTCTCTCTCTCTCTCTCTCTCTCTCTCTCTCTCTCTCATACACACACACACACACACACACACAGACACAGACACACACAGACACAGACACATCAGTGTTTCGGGGCAGTGGTTTTGTGATGACAAGAGCATCAAACCATTACTATAGCATCTTATCAGACCATGATGAATCAACTAGTGGCCGAGTGACAGACTGTGGTCATATATATCCCTTTTACCTGTAATACAGCTCACTACTGTATTACAATGCACTTTTCCCCCTGTTATTTATATACAGTTAATGCAGTAAATATTGTGACACATGGCTATGCTTTGAGGATGTGCACTAACTAAAGAATAATTAATCATATGAAGTGGATATACACAAGAATATAAGCAGATACTGTCCATAACAATTGGCAGGATATACAGTATATGTGTGTATATATAAATATAATCTATATACATTTAGTATTCCAAAAGACACAATTGTACAACATTTTTTTGCAATGTATGTATATAATGTATGTATGTATATACTGGTACATTGTATGTATATTCACATTTCGCACACATTATATATATTGCACAGTAGCAGCACTGCTTTTCTTGTATAATTTTGTGTATTTATGTATACCATATATGCATTGTTCCATTTGTTAACTGTTATGGACATGTTGCACAATATTTTCTGCACTTACTATATATCTTTTTTTTAAATATTTATTATACAGTATATATTTATATTTAACCTGCACTTTATAATTTGCACCATACATATAGTTGCACAGTTGAATGTACACTACTATTTGCACTTTTGGGACATACTAAACTAAACTAATTTTGTAGCTGTGTACCTGTACTATGCAATGATGCAATGACAATGAAGTTATCTCTACCTACCCACCTTGTGACACTGGTTAAAATACATTCATTGAACTGCTTGATTCATTAAATGCTGTTCAATGTCTCCCTCTAGTGTTCAAATCATTTTAAACACACATTAACAAAAAAACGTTGGCTGACTATGATTTTACGCAGAGTTTACAATTGACATTAAAATACGCGATACATATACACTCACTGTGCAATGTGTTTATGATATTTGAAACAACTAATGTTTAGTGATGTTTGTGTAAGACTACAAAGTATTGTTTTGTGCAAATGCAAAAAAGAAAAAATAAACTATTTGTCGCGACTGTTAAACCCCGGAACTGTTTGTGGTTGGCCCGGATGCTGGATAGACACACACGCACGTGGGTTTCCTGTGCCTTGTGTTTTGGCACCGTGCGGAGTCATGTTAAAGTCTAAAACGTTTGTTAAAAAGACCCGCTCGGGCGGCGTGTTGAAAATAGTACGTGAGCACTACTTACGTGATGATATCTGGTGCGGAAGTGAAGTTTGCAGCGAGTGTAAGGACGAGGCTCCGGTTCTGCAGCGTCATGCGTGTATAGAGAGTAACCTGTGCAGCTTCCCTCACTACCTCATCCCGGACACTAATGTAGTCCTACACCAGGTACCAGTCCTCACTCACTATATCCCCATCCACGTCAGATATACTATTATTATTATTTTATATATTTTTCTTTCTTCCCATCATTCTATCTTTGTGAATACCTCTGCTAACTTGTGAGCTGTGTTTCATATTCTGAAAAGTCTGCATTGTTATTCCTGTACAGTGTTTTTATCATTGTATATTAATTATCAGTTTAAAAATTACAAACCTGGGGTAGATTTCAGCAACATGTTGAAGTTTAGATAAGGCTTGTTTTTAATATGAGGTTGTATCAAAAAGTTTCGAGACTAGTTCTGTAAACCGCCAGCAGATGGCAGCACAAGGCTGCAAGCACACTCTCAGACCTTCATAAGTCGGTGCGCTAAAAGAAATCGCCCTGTGCACATCCGGAGCCGTGCAACTGGTATTATTATGATGTGCGTTATGATGAGCCAACATGAAACTGGGAGAATCTGCCACAGAGACGTTTGACACGATTCAGCAAGTTTACGGCGATGCTGTAACGAGTTGTCCCGGGTGGTACGCACGCTTCAAGAGCGGAAGAACATCACTGGAAGACGACGAGAGATTAGCGGCAACTTGTGCATGATGACAATCCGCAACATTGCTGCCGTTGCCGGTGTGTCATACAGAAAAGGGCATCATGCAAGTGTGATTTGATCATGAGCAGCATCGCTGCCAAGTTCGTCCCCAGAGAAAACGACTGGATCTGTGGCATGTGTAAAACCAGATGCTCCACGATAACAATTCATCCATTTCACCAAGCTGAGTTTCTTTCCGGAAACAACATGATCTCACTTCCGCACCCACCCTACTCTCACCATATTTGTCTCCTGCGGTCTTCTCTTTCTTCTCAAAGATGAAGATGCACCTCAAAATCTCGCAGTTTCCAGCAAGAATCACAGAAAATGCTTGACACGCTTCAATAAGAAGACTCCCAGGACATATTCCAGTGGCAGGAACGCTGTGATTGCTGGATTGCTGTTCAAGGGGACTGTTTTGACGGTGATGGTGTAAACAAAGTCCTTTCTTGTAAATACAGCTAATCCCAAAACTTTTAGGTACCACCATGTGATTTTTTTCAAAATGATTAACTGGTATAAGTGAGCCATTCCGCTTTGTTTATTGCAGTAATTTAGGTGAGCTGTGCATGGTGTGTATGTTCATCATAAATAACTTCAATAAGCATCTAGTAGAAGTGTGAGATGACTTCAATTTTCTCATCAGTTTCTCTCTGTTTAACGCTGACAGATCGACATCCTGGAGGACCCCGTGATCAGGAACGTGATCATCCTGCAGACGGTTTTACAGGAGGTCCGACACAGAAGTGCTCCAGTGTACAAACGGATTAAAGATGCCATCCATGACAAGGAGAAACATTTCTATACGTTCACTAATGAACATCACAGGTAGAAAAACTCAGCGGATTAAAAGTCTGATTTTTTGAATTAAGATTTTAATTGTGATTTTTTTTTTTTTTTTTGGAAAAAAGGTTTTCATTCATTCATTTAAATTCTTATGCATTTTAAATGACTTTTTCTTAAAGCCTAAAATAATCATGTAATTGCAAAGACACTGTAGGTTTAATATCTCTCGATACATATTGAATTTATTACTTCCTTTGGTTATATTTCAGTTTACTATTTCTTTTGCCAGAAATACGATTCTCCCCCAGACAGGCCAGGTCAACTTCTTTTTAAGTTAGACATTGGACAACGTGTGTGTGTGTGTGTGTGTGTGTGTGCGTGTGTGTGTGTGTGTGTGTGCGCCAGAGTAGGGAAGTTTTTTTCTTTTTTTGGTTATTATTATTATGAATTATTTTGAATTTAACTCCTTTGAGCTTTTTGGTGTTTTGGTCCGTCCGTGTGTATATCGGGCGACGGATACTTCCTACACTGGAGATATATCTGTCGTTTCTAAGGCATTTACGTAACCGGTCAGTTCATTCACACACTACGGCCAATTTGGGAACGCCAGTTAGCTTAACCTGTATGTCATAGGACTGTAGAAGGAAGCTACGTGGAGGGAACTCGCCAAGTACATGCAAACTCCATGGACACACAAGTACATGCAGGGAATCGAACCACGACCCTGAAGGTGTAAACCACAGTCCTGTAATATATTTGTGTAAGATGTTTTTTGTAGTATTTTCTTCTAGGCCAAAAGTCGAATCTAGTCCTGTTTGTCCCTGAAGAAGATTCATTACTCAATCCATAATTCAGGTTTAAAATTTCAGCTGGCATGTGCGCCCTTCATTTACTGTTTTTAATACAAATGCATAATTTTATCATCCCTTTTATTTGATTGATTTGATTTTACCTGTTTTTCCCCTCTTTTTTTCACACAAAACCCAGACATCCAGCTGCATGTTTTTGTTTTTTGTTTGTTTGTTTTTTGCAAACGAACCCTGCGAGCCTGGAGTCTAACTCTTCTTTGTCATGTAAAGTTTTGAGTCGGAGATGGGTGGTGGTGGTGGTGGTGGTGGTGGGGGGCGGGATATAGGGGTGTGTGTAAGCTGTTTATAAATCCAGATTATATGAGTGAACACACATAAAATGCACACTACCCATTTACTTTGTATGTTACGTTTTTGTATAAAATTCTGTTAAAAAAATATTGTTGAAAGGAGACTGAAAGGATGATCTCCTGTAAGAAATACTTTAAAACTGTTATATATAGAGTTCAGACGATCAGGAAGTGATTCAGTAACTGTAATGATCATGTTTAACATTTTGTGTTTTAATAGGAATTATAATTACATTATTTATGTCGATTTGACTGGTGTTATTAAGGATTGTTCCAGCTTGTTTATATTTAAAACGTAAGTAAATGCGACACCATGTATTTTTCGCTTGTGTTTATTCCCAGGGAGACGTTTGTAGAAAGGGAGCAGGGTGAGAGCGCCAACGACCGCAACGACCGAGCCATTCGGGTGTCGACGAAGTGGTACTCGGAGCACCTGAGCAAATCACCGGGCAGTGCAGAACTGAAAGTGGTGCTGCTCACAAACGACCGCGCGAACAAGGAGAAAGCCGAGCAGATCGGCGTGGTCGCTTACAAATGTGTGTGAAGATGTGTCGAATCATCCTTTGGTTTCATTTGATCTAAATTGGTCCTGGGAACGTTTAGGCACTTGTTTTTTTTTTCCAACTTCTGTGCAGGTGAGGAGTACATCAAAAGCCTGATTGGCAATCCTGAGCTGGTCGACAGACTGGCACTGACCTCTGATGATCAAGTACGGACCATGATTTATTTTTCTTGTTCACCCCAAACTTATTGATTTGTTAAGTGTTTTTCAGTTTAATTCATTTATTTGTTCATCAGTTGGATTCATGTTTTTGTGTCAGAATGAGATCAGTGGCAGTAAGGTGCTTTTCCCCGAGCATCTGCCTCTGTCCAAGATCCAGGCGGGTATCAAGAGCGGCACCTTTCTGCAGGGCTCGTTCCGGGCAAATACCGACAACTATCTGGAGGCCACCGTCTTTATTCATGGAGAAGGGGATCAAATCACAGAGGTACGAAATGTCTATGAAATATACATTTTTAAAAATTTTTATTTTAAACGTATACATTTTTATCATGGAAATGTGAACGCATAATAATAAACCTGCTGTTCAGGGTTGTGAATTGGAGAACTTAAGAAAGCTACAATTTTAAGACATAACTGTTTTTATATAGTTGACATGACCATGCAAACTAAAAGAACCGTGAGGCGAAAAAAAAAAACATGCATGATTTGGGGGACTAAAATTGTATTTATTTACTTATTTTGCATTGTCATAAAGTTATCTCCTCGTTTTTGTTCTTACACCAGAATTAAAATCAGGCGATAAATAATCATGGGGTTCAGTACTGTACTTATAATCACGCATTATGCTACATATTACAGAACGAAATATCACTTTTCCCACTGCAACATGGCAGAGTATTGTTAATAATGAATAATTTAAAAAGTGCTATATAGAATTTGCAATAAACAAAATCGTCGAGCCTAATAATACTATAATAGGTTTAGGTTGCTACCTATATACCATGAATATATAATTGTAAATGTCTGTGTGTGTGTGTGTGTGTGTGTCAGGTTCTCCTTCAGGGCCTGCAAAATCTGAACCGGGCCGTCCACCAGGACGTCGTGGCTGTTGAGCTGTTCCCCAAAGAACGCTGGGTCGCTCCCTCGTCTGTGGTGTTGCAGGACGATCGGCAGAATGACGAAGACACTGAGGAAGAGGAGGTAGAGAAGAAGGTGATTTTAAAAGCTTATTAAAAGCTTTACTGTATGTATTGTGTATTTACTGTATGTATGTATGTAAACCGTTAAAAAAAATTTAATCACTGAACAATACATAGATTACAATCGGTGCGGCTGGAAGTTAAATCAAATTATTTCTATGTATATATTAATTTAATAATACAGTAGGTTTGTATTGATGTGCTGAGACTTTGATGTATTTGTTGATTTATTTTGGGATCAGTTGGAGAGCCCTGTTCTGGATACCACTCTGCTGAAGCCCACCGGCCGTGTGGTGGGGATTATCAAGAGGAACTGGCGGCCCTTCTGCGGGATGCTCAACCAATCTCAAATCAAAGAGGTGAAGAGAAGCATGTGCATTAGTTTAGCTTTAAACGCAGCACGTGTTATGATCAACAGTAATCCTAACAGTCCTAAAGAAACACAATATCATATCAGTGACTTGAATTAGAGATGAATATACTGTAGTTTCTATAAAAATGATTGCCACTGCCAACTAGGCTTGATCTGGTTCTTGCTTGAGGAAATGCGTTTATATATTATATTTAATAGCGTGTTGTATATTTTTAGTACTTTTGTACAGAATATACAGCTTGGATTTAAGTTTGTTTTTTTTCCCGCAGGCCACCAGGCATCTGTTCACTCCAGCAGACAGACGGATCCCACGGATCCGTATCGAGACACGTCAGGCCTCCACGCTGGTGGGACAGAGGATCATCGTGGCCATCGATGGTTGGCCAAGGAATTCCAGATATCCTAATGTGAGTTAGTGCTGCCGAGCTGCTCTAGTGATCTCTTACTGTATTTAACATCAACATCTGCATCAAAGTAGCTGTTTTATATAAGTACAAGTTTTTTGTATACCTGATAGCCTCTTTTACATTCCATCCATGATGATGTATTAATGTGTGTCCCAGGGCCACTTTGTAAGGAACCTAGGAGGAGTAGGTGATAAGGAGACCGAGACGGAGGTTCTGCTTTTAGAGCACGATGTCCCGCACCAGCCTTTCTCGCAGGCCGTGCTCAGCTTCTTACCCAAAATGCCCTGGTGTATCACAGAGGAGGTAAAGATTGAGTGTAGTGTTCGTGTAATCAGTGCACTGTTCGTTAGTTCTCTTGCCTATAGTTCCGCTCATTAGATTCAGAATGTCGTCTTCCTCTCAGGATCTGAAAGTGAGAGCGGACCTGAGGCACCTGTGTGTGTGCAGTGTCGACCCTCCAGGATGCACAGACATTGACGACGCGTTACACTGTCGCGAACTGGACAACGGAAACCTGGAAGTATGTGAGAGATTTTGAGAGAATTCAATTCATAGGTTGAATATTTCTGATATACTGAGTGTTGGTGTTTTACCGCGTCAGGTCGGTGTTCATATCGCAGACGTGAGCCACTTTATCCGGCCAGGAAACGCGTTAGACCAGGAGGCAGCCAGCAGAGGCACTACAGTCTATCTGTGTGGAAAGGTAAACTCGCACCATGTGCAAATCCAGTTTATCCTATAATAATATATATTTTTTTCACAATTGTTCATGTTGTGTTTCTCACAGAGGATCGATATGGTTCCTGAGCTTCTGAGCTCGAATCTCTGCTCTCTACGCTCCAACGTGGAAAGGTAAGGGGGTTGATGGCACTCAGGCCAAGCTCTCATTATTTGACATCGACAGACATTTGTGCCACACACATTGCTCTGAATCATAAATATCGACACCCTGTCACATCTCGCTCCCTTTTTTTTTCTACTACTGTCTCCACAGGTTGGCATTTTCCTGCATTTGGGAAATGAACAACAATGCTGAAATCATAAACACCCGCTTCACCAAGAGCGTCATCAATTCTAAGGTAGGTGATAATTCAGCGTGGTTCAAAAAAAAAAAAAAAAAAGATTGTTTCTTTATCTCATAGCAATTCTAGGTAAGTACAGTGGAACCTTGGATTACGAGCATAATTCGTTCCGGAAGAAAGTTTGTATTCCAAAACACTCATAAACCAAATCAAACCTTCCCATAAGAAATAATGAAAACTCAAATAATTCGTCCCACAGCCCAAAAAAATAAATACAGAAAAAAAATTAAGATAATATATAAAGTAAAAATAAAACAAATTAACCTGCACTTTACCTTTTTAAAAAAGTTTTTTAAAAATCCCAACAGATAAGTGAACCAGCACCTTACCTTTGAAAAGAATCGCGACAGAGCAGAGTTTTTGTTTAGAGCAGAGTGTGTGTGTCTGTGTGAAGCCGGGGAGGGGGGTGTAAAGGTGAGAGCGTGTGTGTCGGTTTCAAAAAACTTGGCACTCGTAACCCAAGGCATGCTTGTTTTTCAAGTCAACATGTATTAAAAATCTTTGTTCGTCTTGCGGAACACTCGTAAACCGAGTTACTCGCAATCCGAGGTTCCACTGTACTCTTTAATATTTTTGTCCATAAAAGCTGCAGCGATCGGGTATTAACAGAATGATGTCCTTTCAGGCCTCTCTGACGTACGCTGAGGCTCAGATGCGAATCGATGACTCCAGCATGAACGACGACATCACCAAGAGCCTCAGGGGTCTGAACAAGCTGGCCAAGATCTTAAAGGGCCGGCGAATAGAAAAAGGGTAATGGTGACATAAATCAAGCAGTTTGACCAAAAGATTAAATACTAGTTGATGGTAAACGGGTTGTCATGTGTATTAATAGTTTTATTAAATTCAATCTCCTGACTGCCGATGACGTCATAGGGCCCTGACGCTGTCCTCTCCTGAGGTGCGGTTCCACATGGACAGTGAGACTCACGACCCTATAGACCTCCAGACCAAAGAGCTAAAGTGAGTGCAGGATTAACGAGTTCGTTAAAAGAAAATCTCTCACCACACATTCACCGTATTGCATGTTAAACAATTTTTTTTTTTCATTTTCCCAGAGAGACCAACTCCATGGTGGAGGAGTTCATGTTGCTGGCGAACATCTCTGTGGCGCAGAAGATCTTTGAAGAGTTCTCCGAGTGCGCTCTGCTCCGGAAACACCCTGCGCCTCCTCCATCCAATTACGACATCCTTATCAAGGCTGCCAAGTCAAAGGTACGTGTTAAATCTCTCATACAGGATCCTTTGCTCATACTGCATAGAGAGTGAACATTTAATCAGTCATCTTTATTAACCAGCTGAACGGCTTGATTCCTGTTGCGTTATTAATTATTTTCCTACTATAACATGCTCCTTCGTGTTTTATTCTTAACAAATATTACTTGACCATTTTTAGGAGCTCCTGTGTAGATAAGGATCGATTACAGGTAGCCCCCTACTTACGAACATTTAAGCAAATACAAACGGATTCGAAGTGGTTCTACTTCCCGATCAATCACAGAAGTAGTTCACGTGTGTTGTGCAAATAATAGACACTGCAGTGCACCAGATACCACTATTTACAATGATATACAATATTTTTCAGTGTGTAAGTAAATATATAAAATGTCTAAAGTCCGGTATATTATATGTGTAGGGGTGCGGGAGAAATTAGTCAACCTCACCCGGTTTCAATGAATCAATCCGGACGTACAATGCGTGTCCTGTAATGCTGTCCCGATGATAAATAATCCTAATTTCGGAAAATCCTCAACCAGACAAAGTTCACAGTCCAGTACAGTAAAAAACCGCTCTAAGACAGAATGGTGTCTGGGATTCTCCTTGCGATTTAAAGGCACAGAGACAACACTGAGATTAAGTACTCCTCCTTAGGAGCGATTATGGGTTTTGGCCACATGATGGCAGTGTGGGTAAAGGGGACCGATTTAGTCAAGCGGATTGTTATGCTTTACATTGTATATTCGTGTCAAAGGCGTATAAGCCTCAGTTTGTCAGACTTACGAACGTGCTCACAGAACGGAATCTTTAAATATTTTGGCATTTCCAGTAATATGAATAGAAACTTTTGAACTAAACTGTACCCTTTTCCTCCTCAGGACCTGGTGATCCGAACAGATTCAGCCAAGGCTCTTGCGGATTCCCTGAACGAGGCAACTCTGGAGAATTTCCCCTACTTCAATACGCTGTTACGTATCCTCGCTACACGCTGCATGATGCAGGCCGTTTACTTCTGCTCCGGCATGGACAGTGACTTCCACCATTATGGCCTGGCATCTCCCATCTACACACACTTCACCTCGCCCATCAGAAGGTGACGTACAAAGAAGAAAAAAAAAGAGTTGCATACTAATATTTCGGTCAGCCGCCTTTGGCTTTGATTACGTTGTGCAGTGTCGAGGCCAGTTTAGATCCACTTTTTCAGTTTCAGTCCTTGAATATGTTTGTTCATCGGGGAAGAAGAATTCCATAGACGTGATAACCTTGTCATTTAGTAAATTCAGGTCATCAGCTGACATTTTATTGCCACAAACCATTTCTGAGCCTAGACTTGAGCAACTGAAGCAACCGCAGATCATAACACTGCCTCCAGAGGCTTGTACAGCGGCCACTATGCATGATTGGTGCATCTCTGCATGCTCTTCCCTTCTTACCCTGACACGTCCATCGCTCTGGAGTACGGTCATCCCGAACTCATCAGACCACATGACCTTTATCCATTACTACAACATGCAATCTTTATAGTCCTTAGCAAAGTGTAATCGGCCTCCGAGTGGCGCAGTGTTAAAGCGCTTGCCCTATTATCCAGAGATCACGATTTCGATTTCCGGGTGGTGCTGTAACCTCTCGCAGCCGGAGGTCTAGAGAGAGCTGATTGGCCGAGCTCTCTCAGAGGGGAGGGATGAGAGGTACTTATTGCTCCTACATTAATCACGGCTCTACAGCCAATCAGGGGCGTCTGTGAGCTCACGCGAGCGGATGGAGCAGATAGCGCTGTCCTCCGAGTGTGTTACGCCGCCCCCAACGGTGCGTGAGCGAGCAGTTCGAAAAGATGCGGTCGGCTGGCTTCACGTGGTTCGGAGGAAACGCGTGATAGTCTTCGGCCCTCCTGGCTGAGTGGTTGTAGTAGTCTTAATGTGGGAGCCCCCTAGTGACGGGGAGGAATTGGACACGATTAAATTAGGGAGAAAATCTGGGGGGGGG
>QMIH01001817.1:13496-51491 GCA_003987875.1 Clarias batrachus | reverse complement strand
ATTATTAACAAAGTGTAATTTACTTAAATGGCAAAATATGAATGTAAAATGAAAAGAGTAAATGCAAAACTGAAGACATTAATCAAAAAGTAAATGTGCATGAAAATTTCAATATTTTAAAAGAATAAGCATAACGGGACAGTGTATTTAGGTGTACTTTAGAGTTACATAAGCTATTTTTTTTTTCAGGAAAATCTTAGGACCACTCAGTTTTCTCCTGTGCTATAAACTGTATATACTGTATGATTTCTATAATTTAGCCAGAGAAAGCAGTTTTTTTTTTTCCCCTCATTCTTACATGTGGCCATTCTGTTGGAGTGCCAATACTTTAGAGCTAATGGAAATATAAGCCATTGAAACATTTAAAAACTGCAGGCTTCAGTTAAACTAGTTAAACTAGTTGGGTGATGAACTGGTTTTGTATTGTTTGTTTTGTAGATACTCTGACATCATAGTGCACCGGCTCCTGGCTGTAGCCGTCCACGCAGACAGCACCTACCCCGACCTCATGGACAAAAACAAGCAATCGGCTCTGTGCAACAACCTCAACTACAGGCACAAGATGGCGCAGTACGCCCAGAGAGCCTCAGTGGCCTTCAACACACAGGTCGAACTCTAACTCCCTATTCAGTGCCCATCATGTCATATATCACATCATATCATAGCTGTTTCGTCTTTTAAATGTATTAAATATTAGTATTAAAACACAAACTATATCACATTTTTGCCCAACAGCTTTTTTTCAAGAACAAAGGCGTCCTGAACGAAGAAGGCTTCATTCTGTTTGTGAGGAAGAACGCCATCATTGTCCTCATCCCAAAGTTCGGCTTGGAAGGCACTGTGTTTTTCGAGAACAAGGATAAACCGGGACCACGACTCAGCTTTGACTCAGAGGTTCCCGCTAATGTTCACATTTAAAATATGAATGACAAAATGAACTGTTGGCTAGGTAAATGTTTACATGGACTAGGAGGATGGTGGTCTCATTGCTACAGTTGAAAAACAGTAATTCAGCCTAAATCTAGCCAGTCAGTCAACATGCTTGTCTGGTTTTTGCCCTGAAGGCTAAAATTAGCAATAAGTAAAGAAAGCTTAAAGAAGACTATGGTTCTTCTTGAGAAGTTCAGTACATACATGGCCACTTCTTCTACTTGTATGTTAAAAATAACATACTAATAGCTATAGATTTATCTAAATAAAAGAAAATAGCTGAATGACTCCAGGACTTACAGTATTTTGGTGAAGTCTATTGGTTAGACTTTAGCCATTAGCGATAGCTATTTACTGTAAACTTGTTCCGCTGAATAGCTTAATCAGTTTCAACTGAATAAAGGGACATTTTTTAAATCATAAAAATGAACACACATTCATGGCTTCAAAACATTATAGCTTTTCATATTCCTTTCCAGGGCCCAACCCTGACCGTGGAGGATCAGCACACCTTCCACATCTTCGACAAAGTCAAAGTGACCATCAGTCTGGACGCCTCCAACATCCAGCACCAGAAGATCAGGATGGCTCTGTTAGAGCCAGTGGTGAGTCTGTTAATTATGTCATTGTCAGAGACTGTAAAACATGAGACACGGTCCTAGAACAGGGATTGTGAACGTTTCCATTCTGGTTGACATCCTGGAAATGTGGATTTTCCATTCTTTCCATTCTGCACTCATCCAGCCATATATAACAGCTGGGAAATTAAGTAAATATTCATGGATGCTATGGAGAAGAGTGTAGAATTATTAAGCGATGCTCCTGGGTCACCATCTGGGTTTAACTAAGCTAATATTTAAGAGCCTTTAGTTGGATAATTACTGCAGTGACTAATATGGCTCAGCCGGCAACAAGTTATTTAACTCTAACTGACACAGTAAGCAGCTTCTCAGTTTTTAAACAACTATGTTAGAAAACATATCTAGAAGTCTTGGCAACTGTTATTTTAATTTGATGTAAATAAAATATAGTATACTTATGTAATGTAATTATGTAATGTAAATGAATACATCAATGTATACATCAAGCAAAGAAATCAACTAAAGACATTTATTGGGTTAAGAACTGTCCAACTCATTATTAAAACCTAGAAGGATATTTGTGAACCATTGTCTTCCAAGAGGGATTGGGACTAAACAGCTGTGTAGCCTTAAGAGAACCACAAAGTGAAGCTAGTTAGAAAAAAAAGCTTCAGTTTGCTATGAAGAGTAAAGAATGGACTGTGGAGCATTGGAAAAAGGTCATGTGGTCTGATGAGTCCACATTTCCATCAGGGTTAAAAGTAGCAGATGAAGTGATGCACCCATCATACTGTACAAGCCAGTGGCGGCATGGGTATGATCTGGGATTGCTTCTTCTTACTTGGTGTTACATGGTGATTGTTTGAAGGTGTTAGTAACTTTGTATATTTCATTAATAAAATAACAATTAGGAAAATATTTGATGATAAATTTACTTTATATAAATATGAATGTTAAAACGTTCTTCGTCTTTCAGATCCCAGGCGTGAGTGTACTATTACCAGAACAAGAACCGGAGGCAAAGAAACCCAAACTGGATCGCTGAGACGTTCTCCAACTGCCCTCCGGCATCACCATCTGTGTCTAGTTTCTTATTTTAATGCTCTTATTTTAATTGTTAAGTCCAGTAGGGTAGGAAAAATCTGGAGATATGGAGCCCTGTATGTCTAATTTTAGGTCGGTTTCATGAGTGTGAGACTGGAATTCTTGGTGCTACATTATTTTGTTTCACTGAAACTGAATTCCCAAAACTGGCTTTTGGTTCAGCAGACCAACTGATATTAATTAAAATGAGTGTTTTATACTCACGTTTGGTCATTTAAAAAAAAATGTAAACATTTTTTTACAGAGGTTTACAGATGGATCGTTCATGCCCTCTTTAGAACCAATTCTTTGCCGATCACATACAAGCTCCCGAGTGGATCAACAAAATAGACCTCGGAGATCACGAGTGGAAAAATGCACTCATATGAATTAAAGTGGAAATATCCAGTCATCTGCAGTTTCCTCTCACACCCTAACAGTGTGCATGTTTTTAATCAACATTTTGGGTTGCAAGTGCATGCCTGTGTGTAATGGAGGGAAATGTTGTTAACAAGAATAGAAGCTTCATTTCATAGGGGAAGTCTAAGACCAAAATTGAACTCTTAAAATAAAAGGGACATATAAAAAATCTCAAACCCACATGGCAGTTCAGTTTAGTGTCCATTTGTAATTTTACATGATCTTTTGAACAGTTCGTTTAATTTTATATTCGCAAATTCATTTAATTATTTAAATGATTTTCAGCTTTTTTTTGTAGATTGAAAAAAAAGATTTTATATGAATTTTGCATATAAGTTTTTACAGAGCATTTCTTACACACATCACTTAAGTTTTGCAGAATTAATTTACTTTTTAAAGTAAAAACTAGTTAGTTATTCCATTTTTAGAAAATCACGTTCAGAGGGAAGGCATCGAGTGTGGATGTATTTGACTACACATGCAAGTTTAACTATACAACCTAGACAATGAGTGTGAAAGACGAGAATTTACTCAGAACTTCTTTTCAATTTCATATCAAAATCCTTTATTGCAATTTGGCCAGAAAATAATCAAACAAAACAAAAACACAGGTTTAATGCTGCACAGAACAACATTAAATACACTGATTATTGCTCTCTTGCACTTTAGTGGTTCTGATTATGGACTCATAAATAACCAAGAGCATAAAAATCAATGTACAACAATTGCAAAAAGGAAAAAGAAAAACTAAAATCGATTAAAGAAATAATAAACCAATTCATGCTGGAACACAATTATATTCAGTAATTCAGATACTTAAATAATAGTTAGAGCATTCATTCATCTATTTATCACAATTCAAGTCGTCTTCGTTTCTGACAGAACTCCATGAGGTATGATCATTCCAGAACATTGCTTTGTAAAGATTTTAAAAAAAAAAGGCACCTGTGCAAGACTTCACTGTATAACAGCATGGGGATTGTGTGTAAAAGCACCGGGGAAACAGTTCTTCTGAGCTTTGGGAGGAGAAAGGAAAGACCTGGAGTCCCTGATCCGTCCCTCGTGTTCAGTGGGATGGCAATAACAGCTGGAAAAAAGACCACAGCTGGATTTCAACGGTCTGACTCAACAGTTAAATTAACGTGCATTAAACGGTGGTTGAACTAAATCTCCGAATAGTGAACGAATATAACCGAACCTAGTGTACACTTTGATAGGAACAGCTCTAGCAACAGTCTGATCATGTGGCAGGAAGATAATGCAGAAAAATTGACCAAATACAGGTTAAAGGCTCCAGTTAATGATCACACCTCACCACATCCTTGAGGTGAGGAATCTGAGGCACTGAACTTGGTCAGCTCGAACCTCTAGACTTCTATCAGGAAACTTTTATGCATTGTGTGCTTCTATAACGTGATGGCGGATTAGATAACCTAATCACGCAAAGTGAATGAGTATATAATAATAATAATAATACACGTATGTGCCTTCAAATGTTTTTGTGCAGTTCAGTGAAATAATAGCTTGTGTGTTACCTTCGACTTAGTGTGTTTAGAGTGAGTGAGTCCCTCCTCGGCCGTGTGTGTGTCCTGTGTCTCCTTGCTCTGGCTGTCTGTACCGATGCCGTCCATTAAGCTGGTGGTACACGTGGAGTACGTGTTATAACCGCTGTCCACCTGGACACACAACACGAGGGACGGATCACAGGCGGGCCATTAAAGGAATAGTTGGATGGAAAAAAAAAAAAGATACCCAAAGTTCAAAGATTGTTTGATGGACTTAATTTTGCGCAATAGCTATGAATCTTATGTATTAACAATGGGAGTCAACTTTAATTCCGTCAGCCATGCATATTTGCATATAACTAAACTCCAGTGTGATACTTGATCGTGTCTGATATACTGTATTATGTTGCATTAGGCTCCGCCTCCCGGAGTCTGAGGGCCAAATTGTCCCATAAACCTCCATAAGTGATATAGATTCATATACAACTTAAAAATGAGTAAATACAGATTGTCTTGAAAAAAGAAAAGGAAAATGTAAAGGTGAAGGAAATCTGTAGTAGACTGTTTTTTTTTTATAATAGCTATAATTTTCTCAGCATGGTTTTTGAAAACCCTTTTTTTTATATTAGGAAATTAATGCATTTCATTTTGATACTTTTCTCATCATGTACAATAGTGCTGTGTATTTATAGTTTTTGAGATTCTGGAGCTTAACGAGTCTGTTTCGAAGTGTGTATAAATGATCTCATGTCGGGGATGTCTTCATGACAAGGAAAACATTGTCTACATTTCATCTCATGTTCCGTCAAGATCCGAACAGATAGCGCAATATTGATTGGTACCTTTTATACCACTACAGCCGGATTAAAGAATTATTTTTAGACTTAAACCCATCTGCCGTGTCACTACTGCGACAATACACTTCAGTGACGAGCGACAGGAATCGAAAATTATGACCTTCAAATTCAATAAAAGCAAGATTTTAACAATTCATATCACTAAGAACAGAATAGAAGCTTTGAGATCCTGGCTTCATTTGGGTAAAACTGTTTGGAGCTTGTTTGTGCTTTTTGTCAGCGTGTTCCTGGAGGACATCTGCTCCTTCGCAGCAGCTGGTGGTCACCACTCGAGCTTGATGACAACGGTCATCGATTACGTCAGCTGAAGCGGTCATTACAGAAACTGAAATTCACGTGGTTAAGGAATGGGTTGAGGTTAATCCGGTGTTTTGAAGTACATCCTGAAATACTTTGGACCCAATTCTGTTTAATCCTGTTGGCCTTATTAGTTGAGGGCGCGCATACAGACCTGCATGCTGACATCATAGGGCACCGTGCTCCCCTCAGCCAGCATCGACACGAACATGCGGGTGCTCTCCGCGTTGGACACGCTCCCCGCCCTCGAGCTGCTGAGTCGACAGAACTCCTCTGCGCTCGCCACTTCTTCCTCTCCTACAGGGAACGGGAGAGGAGACTGCCGTTCCAGCTCGTCCTCGTGCGGCTTGCTCTGCTCCATCCTGTCCGAGTCGGCCGATGACCCCTGGCTCTCGTCACGTGCTTCGAAGACCCTGGGCGAGCAGGAGTCCAGCTCCATAGCGGGTAAAGGTAAAGGCTTGCTAGTATAGGAGTTGTCCTCCTTGTCCTGGAGGACGGGGGACGATCTGCTGCTGTAGTGAGGGTGGATTGGGGAGCTGCTGCGGATGGGAGAACATCCCTCCACGTACGGGCTCTCGCCACACCGGTTCACGGCGGCGTTCTGGCTACAGGAGGGAAGACCATCCGGGGACAGGAAGGACAATCGCTTCCTCTCGCCTAGCAAAGGCAGGGGAGGAAAAGAGCTTCAATTACAAGGCATTTATGCACATCTAATATACTGTACATACACACGCAAGTCAGTTTTTTTGCAAATATCTGCCTGACATAACAATCAGTTTCTCAAAGAAGACACACTTCAAAATTCTGGATGTGTTATATGACTTCCAATCCAACAGGAATTATTGACAAATTGTTGATCCGTCAATAATTAGAACATCACTGATGTAGTCTGACGCTATTTGGTTTCCGACATTCATGTTACATTCTAACACTTTTCCACATACTGTACCTGACTGAGGTGTAACCGAGTGCTGCAGGACGATAGGGGACACGGTGGGGGACTTAAACAGAGGAGATGAACGTTCTGGAAAGATGGGACTGGTCACGCTGCCCAGACTATAGGCGCGACCTCGTTCCTGAATAGGACTGGATGAGAACTGACCCTGTAACAGAGAGAGATGGAGAGAAAAACGGCACGTGTTTTTACATGCCGTCTAGTGTAATAATGTACATATCTAAGCATTATGATTCTACAGTTGTTGTGCATATTCATGTCCAGAACTCACGGTCGAAGGCGTTACGGCACTGATCCCACACTTCACAGGTGACACGATGACCGATGACATCATCTCCCTGCTCCCACCGTGCGTCTCCCTCTCTGGGCTGGGAGGACCGGATGAATCCGAGCCGCTGGCGTGACCATCCAGGAAAAGCTTTCGCCTCAGGGAGGACGAGCTCAGGCTCTCCTGCACCTGCTCCGAGACCTCGTCCGTCTTGTAGTAATCACCTGGAAAGGGTTTAATGATGGATGAACACACAAATATACTCGTACAAACATATCATGGTGATATCGGATTAACTGGATAGAGATTATTGATCTTACCTAATACTTTTTCGATATCAAAGTCCACAGGTAAAGACAGAGTTGTCTGAGAGGCTGCTGCAAGTCACAGAGGGGAGGGGAGGGGAGGGGGGGCAGTTTATTCAAAACCTTATAAAACACCACCAAAAATATAATACAACATGTCTTGGTTCGTGAAAGACCAACCGTGTGTTTTCTTCGGCGAGGTGTGTTCCTCTGATGGAAGGGGCGACGACAAACCTGAAACTGAATGAATGAGGAAATGTGTGCATAAAACAATGCATGTCACAAAACACTACATATGTCATCATAAAAACTGACTTACATTTCTCTTGGCTGAGCAGAATTTGCTGTTTACTCGCCACTGGTCCCCATGGTGACGGAACTATAGTACCTTTTGTGAAAAACTACAGAGGAAAGAAATTTACTGATTTGTGAACCTCTATTGAACAATTTTGAATCAATGCACCAAATGTAAGCGCGCAATTCAAGCCAAAAACAAACAACATCCTTTCTTTTTTTATTATTAATATTATGGAGAGTGTGTTTTTTTTACATAGCGAATATGCAAGTAGGAACTTGAATTTTTTTTAAATAAAATCTGCAAGCGTTTGTCAGTTACATTTTATAACAATATTTTAGAATTTCATTGTAGCACCCTGAAAGATTGTGAAACGGCAAAATGTGAAATATTGCCAAGCGTAAAATCAAAATGTCTCACTTGTTCAATCGCATTTTGACGCTTTTGCTCAATTTCAGCGTCCGTCCTTAGAGAAAGAAAGAATAACACAATCAAGCTGTTATGAGCCAAGTTAGCTCTCATTATAGATCCCAGCTGTAAAGTATGTAGCATGTTTTACCTGGTCTGGCTCATGAATAAAGCCTGGCGGTGAATATCCTCTGGGTCTATGTGCACCGGGAGGAGGCTTGCCATTTCATCGATGGACCATTTGAATTTTGCTGGTGTCTGAAAATTATCAATTCTGTTTAATTCCCTTGAAAATCAATTAGTAATAGTGCTTCAGAATGACATGCAGAAATATAAACAAAATCTTCAAGACTAACAACCTATTTAACGAGGATCGATTTAGTTATGCATCACAATTATTTTGTGGGGCAATTCATGTATGATTCCAAAATCTTTTTTTTGTTGTTTTATGTACTTCTATACATGTTTGCATTTGGGGCATTACCATTTCTCTATGACCATACAGGTGGTGCACTCTAACCTATTCACATACGGGCAAGCAGCACAGCTTTTAGTGTAGTAGGAGTAAATTATTCGCCAGGTTAGTTAAGAATTGTACTGAAATCTCATTAAAAAAAATTCTAAAAAACTAATTTTGAATAAAGATATATATAAAATCGTGATACTTACAGAATCAAAGGCAGAGGTTTTATGCCAGATGCCCTTCCTGACATAACCCTCCCTCCAATTTTTTGTCTAACCGAGCTTGGGACTGGGTAGTATGGGGTGTGGCAAAGCCACCGGGGCTCGAACCCGGATCCTCAGATCATCAAATTACATCCACAAATACTAGGTATTTATCCTCCCGAAGACATATTGCCTTCTATATAAATTTCCCTCTTATTGATGGTCTTAAAAATATATTTTCATAAGCGTTTGTTGTTCTGAGTATACATTGTCCTGTGTCTATTGTTCCGAGTAACATATATAAAAGTTGCGGTGTATGCCTAGAGCCCTGACGCCGTAAAGGAGCACCTTGTTGTTCTCATGTATACACGTTTCATGAGGTAAGTGCAGTAAAAACCGCAGTACTTTGTGTGATTTATTTTGCAATGAAACGAGTTGTGAAAAAATGCGACCCTCTGATCTAGAGACATTAACAAGAGATGATGGACACTGAGAAAAAGGACTGAAGATGTGTTTGTCTGTGTAGGTTACTCACAGCTGAGGAGGCCCTGGAGCACTTAAACGCAGAAGGACTGGGCACCAGTGACTCGTGCAGGCGGTGGTAGTCGGTTGGACTCTCAAACGGGTTAAGGAAGCCTGGTCTCGCCGGAGTTTCCGGTGTTATCTGGATCTCAGCTACATCTCCCATCCTTCCTCAGAGACTCGAACAGAACCCTGAAGCCAAGCTGCATACAACCACAACCACAACACAGTGTTAGCCAGAAATCTCTAAATATCTATAGTTCCTATCACAAAATACAGAGCTATTGTTAACTACAGAACATTATGATTAATTAAAGTAAGAAAAAAAAACAACAACAACAAGCCATAGTTACTTACACAAACACTAACGCAAACCCAGGGACCCGTTTCCTCACTGGTCTCTAAGCTGGTTCAAACATTTGATTTAATTTTCCCTCAACACTCGCTCAACCAATCACAATCCAGAAAGAGAACACGCTGGCCAATTAGAACGACGCGCAAAAATATGACGTCGCACATCACTTCCGTTCAAACGTCCCGGAACTTTATTGATATACTGTACGTATTTTTGTGTTAACGTGATCGGTCATTTATTTAACCTACTAACGAAACATATTATATATATGTGACTTTGTATTTTAGTAACGTAGCGATTAATCTACGGATTGGAGAGGAAAACACAAACGAAGAGTGAGGAAGAGGACTGTTGTTGCTAAGCTACCGGTTATGGCTAGTGCGGCGAACGCAAACATGAACGCCGTGCGGGAGACGATGGACGGTGAGAGCGCGGTCTGTCTTTAGGTATCACTTTAGCTGCAGAATAAAATGCAGAATTGGTTTCAGAATTTATTTCGTGTTAGTTTGGGTTGCGTGTTGTTGATGTGTCAGCTAATAACGCGGGGTAACTGTTACCGGTAGAATGATAAAACGTTATTTTATTAAGTGTTGTAATAAATAAATTTATCGTTCATAATTGATTATAGGACATTTAAAACCGTATTCAGTATCCTGGCATCTAAAAAGTACCAAAAATTACCTAGGGAAAAAAATAAAGAATGGGCCGTTTTTGTGAATAGTAAGGAATATTTTATTTAGACACGCCCACTAGCCTCCTCAAGTCACGCCTAGAAGGATAAACGGCTAGCGTTTTAATAACGACCCAGTGATCACGTGACTAATTGGTGCATAACTGATATAACTATCCTTTCATTTTCACACTTCACACGGAGTGTGAACTGCTAGACTGCTCCCACCAACTCTCATGGAACGAGGAAGATGTACATCTAGACCTGTGGTAACGAGTTAAAATCGAATAAGATCCAGTCAGAGTTAAAAAGGTGAGGAGAGTAAACCATGGAGGTGGTGGACAGTCCTGCAAATCAATTTTGAATATCAACTAGTGATGGGTCGTTCATGGACGATTCGTTCTTTTTGAACGAATCTTTAACGTGACTCAGAAGAACGAGTAGTCTCGGAGAGTGATTCGTAAATTTTCTACGGGACGCGCAAAGCACCGTAACCCCTCCGTAGGTTATGCACAGGAAACAGAAATGAGTCGTTACATTTGAGCCTTTGGTCCGAGTCGTTCGTTCTTTGGTCACGTGACTCCCATAGACCCTATGCAGTGCAATAGATTCAAAAGAACAAACGACTCAGACTAGGAGATATCATGGCGAGCTGCTCATTCTGTTTATCATGATATGTCCTTAACTGCATTGTAATATTTTCATTACGGGAACAAAATTTTCCAAGCCAAGCTTTGGGGGTCTGTTCATTGAAAAATGTAAAATTTTATTTCTGGTCAAAAGAACGAAATTAATTAAATGACTCAAAAAAAAAAAGATTTGTTCATTTTGATGAACGTAACTCAAAGAACCGAGTCACTAAAATGATTAAAAATTCCCACAACTAATATCAATTCTCAGGTATTAATTATCGGATTAAATCCCAAATGGGGTAAATGGAAAGCTAGTGCACTATGAGGGGGGGGAAAAATCCTTCCACCTGTCCCACACACCAAGTAGTGCCCCTGATTAGGGGTTACAGAGGGATTTGGGATTCAGCCATGTGTTGTGATCTGGTTATCTTTGTAGCTCACCTTACGGGTAAATAAATTAATAAAAATACGGAGGCAATTCGGAATTACTTAAAAGCAATTATTACACATAATGTAAGATAAAGTATTAAATTATTTATTTATTTATTTTAGATGTTTTATTGCTGAAGGTTCATCTGTGACTGGTTTTGAATGTGGGTTTTGGCAGGCAGCTGCTCTCGCCACAGTACTGCGGAGAGTACAGACCTGTTTTCACCCATGATGTGTAATTAACGATTATTAATGTGAGTGGCGCAGTGGTAAAAGCGCTCGCCCCATCATCCGGAGATGATAGAGAGAGCTGATTGGCTGAGCTCTCTCAGAGGGGAGGGATGAGAGGTACTTAGCGATCCCACAGTAATCACGGCTCAACAGCCAGTCAGGGGTGTCTGTGAGCTTGCGCAACGAAGGGCGCGGATAGCGCTGTCTTCCGAGTGTGTTACGCCGCCCCCCAGCGGTGCGCGAGCGAGCAGTTCGAAAAGATGCGGTTAGCTGCCGTTACGGAGGAAACACGTGATGGTCTTCGGACCTCCCGGCTGAGTGGTAGTAGTAGCCTTAATGTGGGAACCCCATAGTGACGGGGAGGAATTGGACACGACTAAATTAGGGAGAAAAATCCACAAAAAAAAAAGGCCGAGTCCTATTACTATCTGTTATAGTCGCTTGTGGAATGCCTCTCACACAATCAGGTTGTCCAGTCGCAACAAACCGTTGTATAATACACATTATTAAATCATGATGGGTTCAAGACACCAATCCTCTTTTGTCAGCCTAAAGACTACAGTTCTCTCTTGTTCTCATCTAGCAGTGGAAATAAAATCAAACACAGTTATACGAGCCAGTTGACGTGAGAAATAACATCAGCTTTGTGATATTGTTCCAAAGTTTTTTTTTTTTTTTCTTCTTCCATTTGTGTCTTTTTCAGTTCTCCTGGAGATCTCGAGGCTCCTGAACACCGGGCTCGATATGGAGTCGTTGTCCATCTGCGTGCGGCTCTGTGAGCAGGGAATCAACCCAGAAGCGCTCTCGTCAGTCATAAAGGAGCTACGCAGAGCTACAGACACACTTAAGGTAGCAGGAATATTTAATGTAAACTGCTTGTGATTAAATTAATCAATTTGCCTTAAAAAAAAAAAAATCATATTTTGCTCCAAAACTACAAATTTCACGAACACACAATAAAATATTTTAATTCCAAAACTAGTTTTTGTGGCTTTTTAAATACATTTGCTTAGCTTAATTTCGTTCTTGTCATTCATTTTCTATATACTTTTCTCTCCCCTTTTTTCTTTTTAACCTTCTACACAGCATCTGCTTTTGTCCTTATCGGTATATGGAATATATCTATATGACTTACTTCCTGGTCAAAATAAATAAATTGATTACACACACTAATATTTTGTATGATGCCTTTTGCTTTAATTACAGCAAGCATTTGCAGTGGCATCATTTGAATAACTTATGCAATGCAAACATTGATTTTCTCTGGAGTCGCATTAATTTCTCTCCAAGATCTTGTTTTGATGATGGGAGAGTCAAACCGCCGTGTAAAGCCTGCTCCAGCACATTCCAAAGGTTCTCAGTGAGGTTAAGGTCTGAACTCTCTGGTGGCTGATCCGTCTAAAAATGTTGTCTCATGCCTGCCTGTCACAATTTGAGCCCAGTGAATCCCAGAATCTTCACCTTGGATTATGCCCCTTGCTATAAATAAAATGTAAAAAAAAATCCATTGATGGGGAAAACCTGGTCATTCAGTACATTCAGGTCGTCACCTCATTTTTTGGCACATAACATTGATGAGTGTAGACCTGAGCAACTGGAGCAACCCCAGATCATAACACTGCCAACAGAGTCTTGAACAGTATGATGGGTGTATTACTTTAAAAAAAAAAAAGTTCTCTGAATACAATCCTTGAAAAAGAGAAATTCTCAAAAAACACTATTCTTTTAGTTTTTAGTTTTTTACACCTGACCCATATTAATCACTGCATCAACTATCCAATGGAAGGCTCTTACTGCTTTGCTTAATTTAATCCTAACGGTGAACTTTTTTTTTGGCCAGCAGCATATTTATTTGTTTGGTCAGAGTATTGATTTTATACAAATGTTTTTATATATGTATATATATGTACATGTATGTATGTTTTAATATTTAGCATTACATATAAACTAGGATGCTTATGAATCTTTGTGTCTTCCTGTCTGTTCCAGGCTTCGGACAACAGCACAAGCCAAGGATAATTCACACCAGGCTCGATGGCTTTAATTGAAACATTGCTCTAGATGACATTTCACCAAGAGACTGGAACATTTAATATATATATCACAGTTTCCTTATTTCTTTTGTACTTTTTGTAAATTGTCCACATTTTCTTTTCCCACAGTGAAATGTGTTTTTCATATATTCAGTATTTTAAATGGAATCAAATTGTTATCGTTATAAAGCTACATTTTTCCTATGATTATTGAAGTGTGTATTAGGTTCCACTTTGTTTTTTTGGTTTGTGTCTTATTAGATGCCATGAGATTTCAGCACACAACCAGACAATGATAATGATGATGATGAAACAGGATTTGTGCTGTTTGTGTTTGTCCACTAGGTGGAGACAAACGCAGCTTTTGTAGGCTGTCTCAGTATCCTGTGTTGTTATGGCCAGATCTGTCCTAACAATGAGATCAGTGGACCTGCTTGTTTACAAACCTGACAAATGTATGTGTTAAGGTTATCGTCATGCTATATATTTGAACATGTAAAGTTTGCAACAGAGCAATTCTCCTACATCATGTATTGATGTGTTAGATTGCTGGGTCCACTTTCCCTCGTACAAAGTACGGTATGGATTTGTTCAAAGTATGGTGTAAATTTATCAACTAAGGTGCAACTTTGGAGCCTTATGGTGTTACAAATAAATGTACACAAACAATAGGTGTGTGTATCGTAACTCATGTTTAGTGACTGTTTGAGAGTGTAAACAGAAATCCAATCCAATCTAAACGTATAGTGGATTTGAGTTTTTTTTTATTTAAATGTTTCTGCTTTAGGAGTCCTCTGAGAAACTTTAACAAACTATGACTCCGCTCTGATCAGAAAAGGAAACATTTAGTGAACCTTGTAAGCGCTTTTTAATCTTACATAAATGTTCACTTGGACAAAGGTGGACGGTAACAAAGGATGTTTACTTCATTTATGTACTTACAGTAAGTACAGTTTTCCTGCAGATGTAATTTATTTGAGTAGTTTCATCAGTGGATAGTTTTCACTTTACTCCACTACATCCTACAACTAATCTCTTTACTTTCTAATATCGCCACCTGCTTACTGTTATACAGAATAGCCTGATATGCCTCAAACCTCAATCATGTATCAAAAGTAAAAGTGGTTGCACAAATCCCAATTCAGAGAGAGAGCGTGAGAGAGAAACCAAAACTTACTATGACTTAAAGGATACTGTATGCTAATACAAGCTTGATACTTTTGATACTTGAGTAAATTTGCAGGTGAGTACTTTTATGTTTTTCTCAGGTTGCCATGTAAATGGAAGACTTTTACTTGATTAATATTTTACCTTAGATATATTGAACTTTTAAGTATTTGATGCTGTAGGCATTCTGTTCTTTAAAAAAAAGAAACAAAAAGTAATCAATGTGGTGATCCAACAAGTATTCTTTTTATGCCAAAGGTACTTGTCAAGGATTATAGTCTCTTATTTATGCTGGGTTTTTTTTTTCACTGAAAGAAATTGTCTTGTTATAACAGTTTTAAATTGATTTCTCTCTCTCTTTGAGTTAATAAGACCCAACAAAAAGGCAGCTTTGTCATAATTGTTTCTCTGGACAATTAAAGTTACAATTTTGTCTCTGACTTCTTTTTTTAAAAAAAAAAAATTAAATAAAATTCTGACAAATAGCATCACAAAAAAAGCATCATAAAAAAATGACTGTACCATCCATTCTACAAACTAAAGACAATGTGAATCTATGGGGTATATACACCCCTTAATAAATATTACAGAACTAGAAGCCTTTTGCAAGGAGGAATGGGATAAAATCACAAGTACAAGAATTGAAAGACTGGCTATAGCTGGCTATAAAAAGTCTTTGCAAGCTGTGATATCTGCCGAAGGAGGTGTTGCTAAGGACCGATTATGTAGGATGCCCAAACGTTTGCACAGTGCCGTAATAATGTTTTTATTTTTATTCAATTTATAGCATAGGATGTAACTATGCATGGATGTTTTCTGAAAATATTGTTAATTCTTTCCATTTTCTAAGAGAGACTGTGTTAACAATATATATTATATTTACAATAAGTATAATATATGAAATCTATTCATATGAAGAAGACATGACGCCGTGGGGGTCATTTGTAATCATTGTTGCTTTTCTGGGCCAAGGTTTCTACTGCATGCTTTTGTTTGTTTAGTTTTTTTAACACTACTGCTAAAAACTGTACAATCCTGATCCATTGAACTCTTACACCTTTCATGCAACTGATGCAACCGGTTTCTTTTTCCTTTTTTCCCTTTCCCTTGTAATAAGATTGTATGTCGTCTGTGCTCGTACGTTTTTTCCTAAAACAGCCCGGCTGTTAGGGCTTGGTTTAGCAGAAGCTGCTAATCGATCAGCATGAGAGAAAACTTCTAGTCAGTGCCGTGCTCATTAGTGTCCAGCAGGGCTGGAGTTGTGAGAGGTGCTTGTGTCCTTGGCTCCTGCAGACAGAAGGTCCCCCATGGCGATGGAGAACTCATTTAGCTGATGCGTCTTTAATCGCCTTGGCCGTATGGAGACATGGCCTCTCTATTCGGAGAGAGAGCTCTCCCGGAGTATGTCCTCTGATTAAATGTGATGATTTAATTACAGCGAGCGAAAGCCAAGCATTCGTCACTGTAGTGCTTTGTTTACGGAGTTAATGTATGGGACGGTTTTATGAACCTGCAGCTCGAGTGGCTTGTTAGTATGAAGTAGCTTCCTGGCATGAAGCTCTTTGTCGTGCTTTACACGCATTGAATTTGGATCCGTTTGTTAATTCAAATGAAGTGTTTCATTTACAGATTGTTTTAGCGAAGTATTAGTACACCGTGCACAAATGATTTGATGGTAGACCGGGTTTTTAAGCCAGATCTTTAGAATTCAATTGGGAATCTGGTACAGTATATCCTCTTTTTTTTTTTTAAACCGACTTTCAAAGAAAGAACCAATTTGACAGACATGGTAGATAACAAACCACTAATCTCTTCCTGTAAACAAATCTCTTTAATAAATTAATTAGATTTTCCAATGAAAACTGCAGACACACAATCTGATTGCATCCTGGTTGGTCATGAAGCTTCTGGCCAGAAAAGCTGTGGCTCTTAGACTGATCAAGTACGGTCCACTTGAGAAAACGGGTTCTTCAAGGGGGACCCCTTTCTCCAAAGAAAACCTTAATCTGTTTTTTTTTTTTTTTTTGGTTGGTTGTAATTAATAGGGTAGTATCTGCCTTCTAGGAGATTTCATTTTCGTTGTTAACTACCTTTGACCTGTGGCAGAGTGAAATTAAAGAGGCTATATAGATTTGGGATCAATAGAAATGTATATATGTGTGTGCCATGTATTATAGTTCCCCCTATGCACGAAACAGGTGATGTCACTAATTAGCTCTCGCCTACCTGGCTGAAGAGTTGTGCTAATTAGAATCCGCTGGTTTATTTAATAGGTGGAACAAATCCATTGTGTTGTGACTTTGACTTACTGAAATCGGGGCGTCCACCTCTGCACAAAAATTCTCAAGTGAAACTTCGCAAATTTCTGCAGAGGATCTTCTGGATTGAGTGAGTACTCAGTAGTAGTGTACTGCTGGCATATATTTGACTCTATGCCCAGATGGATTTTGAAAAATAAAGGATTAAATACCAAATATTGATTGTTATATAGCACTGCATAACGTAACAAATATAATTCAGTATAACCTTGATTTTGATTATAGTATAACAAAATTTGTCAGTGAAGGTGTTGAAAAAAAGCCAGTAATAATTTTTTCCAGTTCCACCAACTCTACTGACCAAAGGGGAACCCGTGTAGCAACTTTGATCATTTCCACCAATCTGCAATAGACCAAAATTCAATTAGAAATTACTTAAGAGAACATAATTTTTTTTAATGGAAAAAAAAATTACAATTCATTAATTTACATCAGATTCTTGATATGATTCAAAATCTCAAAGTAATTGAAATGACAAACAGGAAAACTTTAAAAAAAAAAAAAAAAGCAGTCTAAGACAGACCAGTTGCTGGTTATCAAAGGAGACAAAGTAGTAGTGTCAATATATAAAGCCAATTTATTTATTGTGTCAAAGTTTGATGGATGTGAATCCCATTAAAAAGTTATGTCTTGAATTATTTGAAAGCAAATTTCAATTTCAAAGGATTTCAAATTACTTCAAAGTGTTAAACATTACTATGAGTCTTTGATCTTTTGGTGCTGTTTTCTAAACAATGTCATTTTCAGAATTCTTTAGAACAATCTACATTTCTGTTCTATTTCCATGTGTTTTAAGAACCATTGAATTTTTTTTCCCCCCAACAGATCATTGTAAAGACAATAACGTCATACAAGGCAATCCCCAGTATTTCATTAACACTTAGTGTTTATTGGCATGCTGGACGTGTCTTCATATAATGCGATTGTGGGTGGTAATTCAGCTAGATGGCTCTCTTCCTGAGTACTACTGTAGCTATTGAAGAGGTCTACAGGAAATGACTGCGAACTCGAAGACCTATCTCATTGTCACTAACATCACTTCACGTTCTAAAAGTGTGTAATATCTGTTACTCTATTACCACGCGGATGGTAAGGTCATGCCAAACTTGATGCTGATTAAAAAATAAATAATGCTTTTTAACCTGCAGAAATATTCAAAGTTAAAAGTCAGTCAGGAATCTGGGTCAAACCGGATGAGAAATGCACAGAGCGCTAAAATTGCGACGCAGCCAAAAAACACTCATGATAATGGCTAATTATCATATATCTAAACGCTAATGCATGTATTAATTGCTTTAATTAGTCAAGCAGTTAAATGAAAAACAATGTCAGGGCCTTTTAATAATGCATAAACCTTTAGCAAATGTTTATGTAAATTCCCCTGTGTTCTGTTTCACTTAATACAATGTTTGTAATTAAATTGCATCTCTGCGTGTTCGTCTATGTAATGATTAATAGTTTCTCCATAAAGTTAATAATTTCATCTTTTCCCCTTCCGCGTGAAGCAACAGGGTGGCTCGTTTCCCAGGTAGGTGGAAAACATCTGGTATTAATCTAAAGTTGATGAATTTGATTTTAAAATAAAATCCTTGTACAAGGTTAATTAGATGTTTAAAATGTAAAATACTAATTATTGTAATAATGCAGATTAATTTAGGAGTTTTTTATTTATTTTGTGTCAAGCCCTAATAAACCCAGTTAGATATCTGCTTGACCTTAAGGTCTGCATTTAAAGCCGGTTTTACATTGTGGATGCAAAATAAAGGTCGCTACAAATGAATAGACCCATTTTGAATGGATTTATTTTTGTTCCGTGGATTTCATGGGCATTATTGACCTTTTATGCAGAGGAGATTTTATTTCTGACCTTATAAAGAGACAGGGTAGAGCATACGATAAGGGCATCTACCTAATCATTACAAGCACTAAAATGAAATCGGTTGATGAATTTGATGAAACACAGATTTTGTTTTTTATTTGCAGTTACTGATTGACCATAAGTGAGCGTTGGAATTAATTGGAAATACAGTATAGAAAATAAATAAATGTCAAAAATGTGCAGAGTGAATGGGTAAAAAATTTTCCTTTTCCTTAAAGATGGTCTTAAGATTTGATTGGATACTACGATATTTTCAGACTTAAAACTTCAGAGTTAAAATTTTGTTTCATTTAAGTTTCTCTTAGCTTGCCATCTACATTTTAGAGTCAGACCTGTATGTCTGCATCCAGCCCATTTTCCAAGACTTGTTTTTTCCTTTTCTGATATTGTGATTCTGTTTCACTAATATTAGCTTGGAGCGTCATTCGCCTGAGAACATAACGTACCAGGACAAAAAAAACAAAAAAAAAAGATGCATTTGGGATTTATTTCCAAATCTAGCTCCGAAATAAATGCCTTGTAATGGTTCATGTTTATTTTTGTCACTTGGCCTTTGCAATTCAGCTTGAGATTGTGGCCTACAGTACGTTAATATTTCTCCTGAAGTTTTCTCTAGGATTGACATGAAGTGATTTTCCAGTAAAAGTGCCCTGGTCAAAACAAAACAAGTATGCACAGACTTGGCTATGTACTGATCAGCCATAAACTCAAAACCTTTAGCCCAACACTGTGTAGGTCCCCCATGTGCTTCTGGGCCAGGGATGACTTCACCAGACCTCTGGAGGAATGTTGTGATGTCTGGCAGGAGCGTCGTTTGGGTGCTGTGGGTTGTGGATCAGGCTTGTTTCTTTAGTGCATTCCATGGACGCTCAACTGGACTGATAACTGGAAAATTTGTATGATGGATCAAAAAAGTTCCATTCACTGCAGGTTCTCATGCCCTGGGGCTTCTGATTCCTTCCTATCATGTCCAGGAATTAATTTCTTCTTAAATTTCTGATACATTGGCTAGTCTGTGGCATCAGACCAGGTATGCTGGCCTTTGGTCCCCCACACTCATAATTGACCCTTGGGTGCCCATGATCCTGCCACCAGTTTACTGGTATATAATTGATAATCAATGTTATACAATTCCCCTAGCAGTGGTGTTGGCGTTGTGATCGGTATATGTACTCCTAGTGGCACATGTCAGCGTTCAGTATGGACAGTGTTGTATTCTATACATGTATGCATTCTCATTATAACTAATCACATTGTACCGGATTGTGAACAGATAGGATGGAAATTGAGCAGCTTGGCCCATAACCTTTATTGTCACTACTACTACAAAGTCTGTTCTAGGAAATTAATCCACAGTAATAGGCCATAACGGTGCACCATGCCACTGAAAGTGACACTCTGGTGATTAAGGACCAGAAAAACAAGCAAGGCACAGGTTTCTCATTCTGTGGCGCCTGAGATTAAGCTTTACATCACAGCTGTCCTGCTCCAACTTGAACTCTTCCTGGATGTCGGCCCTGTTTCCAACTCAATCCGTAGTGCATCAATCCCCATTACTTCCTAATGATCAGCCTTATAGAGCGCTGTCACCTGCGCGCCCATTTTCATCAGTGTCGCCACTGGGATGGTGCTTCGCTCCCATTAACCCGCGCCTGGCCCAGTCTCGCTCTTTGCTAGAAGACAAACAAAAGAAGCTGATGATGCTGGTGCTCGCCTTCGCGACAGCACTATTTATAATGATTAATGAGCTCATGGTTTTTGTTGATTACGGCTCTGCCAGGCCTCGATACTTGTTTCAATTAAGTGTTCTGAAGGTCGCTAAACCACGTCTCGCACCCCCGCACGCGCATAATCCATTCCCATTAGCGATGATACAGTGAGGAGATATGGCTTCACCAGCTTCAAGGAGGCTCACCATGATGAGGTCTCTATTGCGCTCATTTAGATGCGACGACTGACTGACCTCCCGTTTCTCCCAAGGGACGTGACACAGATCTAACGTTGAATGTCTTGCTATTCGTCTAAGTGTGGATAGACTAATGTTTATGCGCCATCAATCTGATCAGACAAACACCGCCCACAGCATGCTTAGATTGGTCAGACATTGTTGTTGACAGCACCGGAAGCGCCCTGTCATTCTCAATCAGGCCACGTTTGCACAAAAGTGTAGTCTACTGGGAGAGTGGGGTTGATGTACCTCTGTTTTTTTTTTAAGGCAGCATCAGTGGATACGCTCTAGATCTTACAGTTTGGAAGATTGAGTTGTAATGCTGGCACTGCCAATATTGGTCCCTTCAGCCAATCACTTAACTCTGATCTGCTCAAATGAAAATGATGCAAGTATTATTTAATGAGAAAAGAGTTTTTTTTTTTTTTTTTGCTGTTTTTGCTTCATAGGAAACCCTTTGACCCACTTCTATTGTCTTCCCAAGTAGCTATCTAATTGCACTGCATAGGAATCCATCTATCCATCTATCCATCTATCTATCTATCTGTAAAGTCAGTACAAGCAGACATATACCGTTTCCCTTCTCATTAATAAAATTACAGCTTGTTTTCAGTATGCTGATCTGAGACAAGTGTCTTAGTCAGGCATGACAAAATATCAATCCAAAATATCATACATGAGACTACTTCCCTGGCCTCCATTTTCAGGAAGAGCCAGCTTCATATCTTTCCCCTAACTAGGCACTTTTCCCAAAGCTCAATTTCCTTTGATGGCAGCTCCACCTTATAAAATGACTCTCCCCAAGGCTGTGTGTCAGTGGTGAGCGGTTATGTTGACAGGCCTCATGCTCTTCGCTTTGATTCATACAGCCATGATGGGATTCAAGAGGTTTTTAGTTCTCATTCGAACACTTCAACCATCTTGGATGAGATGAGTTATGGCATTCATAATCTGAATTTGTTGCAAGATAAATAAAGAGGCACCTACTGTAGATTCCCAGGCCAGGCCTTATTTTTACATCCTGCTTTCAAATGCTCGGTGAACTGGTTAAATTGTTCAAAGCAGCTCCACTGGAACATCAAAGTCAAACCCAACTTTGGCCTCAAAAGGAAAAAAATAACCCTAATATAAAGTGGAGACACAGTGGGGGTTTAGCCAAATGCTTTTCGGTGGCAACGTTTAAGGTAAGTGGAGGGGAAAACCTGTTTTATGCAGTGCTCTGAAAAAGTATTCGCCCCTTTTTTTGCATATTTTTTTTACACTTGCATGATTGTGGTCATCAAATACATTTTAATATTGCACAAAGATAACCCAAGTAAATACAAAATACAGTTTTTAAATAATGATTTAATTTATTAATTGCTAAATCAGGAATGTACTGTACTAAACCATATTTTTATACATTTTTTGGAAAGCTAAGGTAATTTCACCTGGCCTGATTACTGACAGATCTGTTGAATCAAAAAATACTTGAATAGAACCTGTCTGAGAAAGAAACACCTAGTGACACGATATAAAGAAATAACAGCTAAGAAACAAAGTGATTGACACGCATCACTCTGGAAAGGGTTGCAAAGCCATTTCTAAGGACTTGGGACTCCAGTGAACCACAGTGAGAGTCATTATCCACAAATGGAGAAAACTTGGAACAGTGGTGAAGAACCCTCCCAGTAGTGGCCCGGAATTACTCCTACAGCACAGCTACAACTCATCCAGGAGATTATAAAAGAATCCAGAACAACATCTACAGAACTGCATGCTTCACTTGCCTCAGTTAAGGTCAGTGTTCATGATTCAACAATAAGAAAGAGACTGGGTTAAAATGCCATGTATCGGAGAGTTCTAAAGTGAAAGTCACTGCTCACCAAAAAGAACACAAAGGCTCGTCTCAAATTTGCCCCAAAAATCTTGATTATGCCAAAGACTTTTGGACTGATAAAACAACGATTTAACTTTTTTAGAAGGTGTGTCTACCGTTACATCTGGCATAAAACTAATACAGCATTTCATAAAAAGAACATCATACCAGCAGTCAAATATGGTGGTGGATGTGTGATGGCCTGCAGCTTTAGGACATGGTCAACTTGCCAGAATTCATGAAACCAGAATATTCTGCACTCAGAATATCCTGAAGGAGAATGTAAACCACTAGTTTGTTACCTCAAGCTCTTGCGCACTTGGTCTATGTAGCAGGACGATGATCCAAAACAAACCAGCAAGTCCACCTCTGAATGGCTCAAAAAAAAAAAAAAATGAAGGTTTTAGTGTGCCCTAGTCAAAGTCCAGACCTCAATCCGTTTGAGATGGGGTAACATGAAAACCCTTCCATGTGGCTGAATTAATACGATGTGAAAAACGTATTGCCAGCTATCGCAAAAACACTTGATTGCAGCTGTAGGTGGCACAAGCAGTTATTAGGTTTATGGGCATTTATTTTTTCACATAAGTCATTTTTCTTTTAATTAATGAAATCAGCATTTTAGAACTGCATTTTGTATTTACACGGGTTATCATTGTATAACTAAATTGATGAATTTGAAAATTTGATGAACTGAATCCCCAAAAAAACTTTTTCACAGCACTGGGATCTATCATTTTAAAATGGAATTATTACTATATCTTGAGAATGTCTAAAAAGTGTAAAATCAACGTGTATAAAAGAATCATTTTAAAAAATTGTTTGGTTTACGTGTCATTTAGCTAGATAGCTATGCTATTTACTGAGTTATAGTATGGTCGTGTTCTGCAACATAAATGCTGCCATGAGTTAATGCTACTTTAGGATCTATCCTCAAGTAAAGAAACTCAAAAAGTATGGAAAACCAAGGCACTGTTTAATAAAACTCAATCCCATTTACTTTTCTCATGGATAAAAAAAAAAAAAGGAAGAAGCTGTCTAGATATCAATGTGCCACATTTGAGGTCTATAAGTAGGGGAGGAAATGGGTTATATGGCTAATGCTAGTCAGCAAACAGGATCGTCCCTATGTTTCCTAGTTAAATTTTCTGTTAACAAACATTAACTCTCTTATTCCGCTTGAGACAAATATAACCCTTTTTAAAGATAAATTATTTCCTGTATATCATCCAGTTATTTTTATTGGAACAAGGCTTCAAAACTTTTTAAACACAACAAAACTAAAATGTATTTATTTACATAAAGTGATATGTGGTTTATATGTGTTCTTGAGAAAGGACTGAATCGAACAAATACCCTTTGTCATGCTCCCATTATGTGTCATAGAAATGTGGTTTCTGTAAGGCTTTGGGAACATAAAGGATGATCCCAACTAGCCAGGTATTGTCAGTGACCACAATACATCAATAGCAATTTCTGTCAAGAATGGTAGCTTATATCGCAAAGTTGGTAGAATACTATTAAAAAAAAGTATAGTAAAGAATTTTATACTTTGGAAAAAGTGACGTGTTCAACAGCAAAGAACAATAGCTGCTGCTAGTTCACGATCTACCCTCATGTGGGTAAAGAAAGTAAAAATCTGTGTTAGAACAAAAAAATTAATAGTTTATAATTTTTTTTCTTCCTTTTTAAGGACAGTCAGGCTGTCACAATGAAATTTAGAAAGTATCTACTGTAGCTATCAAAGAATGTTTGCTCAAATGGCTAAGTTTCCGAAAGAGCCACCGTTTATCCTCAAGTAGGATAAAGAACTCCTAAAGCTGTAGCAGATGGAAAAAATAAGATGGAAAATGAAATCCCATGTTCATTAGTTGCGAGCCATTACGGAACAATCAGACTTTAAATTAGAATTATGAAGCTAGCTAGCTTTTTTCTTTTTCAATTGTTTCATGTAAGAAGATAACCAATTAAAAAACAGTCAGTATGTTAGTTTACCTCGAAAAATATCCAGACTAAAAATGATTGCCCCAAAAACAGAGCAACGCTTATACACCTTCAAACTGTGGTAAAGATGACACGCTGCTCCTTCATACTAATGTGTTATTACTTTAAAGGTTAAGATTTGAATATGGATCAGTGTCATCTTTCCCTGTGGCTCTTGTTACATCTACTCCCCCAAGTGACTGTGCGGAAGTCTTTATTCACGTCCACTTCACTCCTTGAATGAAGGTTATTTGCCAGCTGAAGGAGCTTTCTAGTTTGTACATGATGGATGTTACGTGGAGTGAACGCACTAGGGGGCTCAGGTGTGTGTGGTGTGTGTGTGAGAGTGAGAGAGAGAAAGTGTGTTCACAGAAATGAGAAAGAGCGATAGAGGGAAGATGCTCTATGATCTGTGAAGAACCCGCATGCGAGAGAGAGAGCACCTGAGAGCAAGTCCGGTACTTATGGAGCAGATCCATCAAAATCAGCATGCTGTTAAGCATTAGCAAATAGCCCTCGACCTCTCTCTGCCCCTGAACCAAAGTATAAAAAATCACAGCACCACCGAGGTCGCCGGAGTTAGGTGTAATGTTATGCTTTTTCTTTTGTAAGAAGTGAATAGTTGCAAATAAATAGTAGTTGTTAGGTTTTAAATGAAGAAATAGTGTGTCCGAGCTAAGTTTTAAGCTAAGAGAAGAAGAGTTTAACTTGTGTCCGCTGCACCTTGATACACTTACCGGTCCGACTGGGAGAGACAAACACACACACACACACACACACACACACACACACGCAGGCATGATGTCTGAMGATCTCTAGTTTATTCTTAGCAAGGAGAGCACATTTAAACAGTGCTACGTCCTGAACATCAAAAGAACCAGTCATTCACATGTCAGTGATAGAGAGAGCCGGAGACAGACAGGAGAGAGGAAATACATTTGCATTCTCCTGATTAAACAAAAGGGTTCTAGCAGACAAGAGCCATTTGGATGTAAACTCATCTGGGTACAGGATATAGAAGGTGTTACTATAGAAGGCGTAAGGAAGCACAGTGAGGGGTCTGTTCTCAGGGCACAGGAATCTGAACTGATTAGATTACAATGTCTTATAATATTTTAAAACCTTACAGTAGTAGGGAAGTACTGTAAGTTTGGGTTTATGTTGTAATGTGGTTTATGTTTAGCGTTAGCTTGAGCTTCCTAAGCTAGCTAACATGATGAGCGTTTACACTCTGTTCTAAATGAAAGGTTGCTCTTTAATTAGGTGGCACTCAGAAGAAACAGACTGTTTGCTTCAAAAGTTGAATTTTGTCCAATTTTGAGGCAAGGATATTTCAAATCTTCACTGTTGTAGCAAATCATTTCTAAAGTTTTTGACTAACATGGACGTCCCTCAATAGTGTCTTTACATTTACAAAGTCGATTGTTTGACTCATTGATCAGATTTGTACCTGTCCCAATGGTTAAAAAAAAACAAACAAAAAAAAATTACCTGACTTTTAACCTGCACTTTATCTAGCAAGCTAATGCTAATACTCTAGTTAGCCTTTGATAAGTCGCAAGCTAGCTAGCCAGGTTTCTTGGAAAATTAACACTTTTTACTCACTTTTTTGAAATGAATATTATTTCCCATGTATTTAATTCTGTTTTGGTGCCAAATTATTTGTTTTGCTTATGGGTGTATCTCATTTTTCCTACTCCCTCCCTCTCTCTCTCTCTCTTTTTTTTTTTTTTTACGTTTTACTTGTTTATTTTTTCCTTTTTTTTGTGGCTTTTTCCACCTTCTGTTTCTCCTTCCTTCATTCTCCCCATTTAAAGAAAAAGACTGTGGCAGGTTTGGAGGTTGTATATGGACGATGGATTAGAAAGAAGAAATAACAATAGCTGCCATCAGTTCACGAATTGTTCTTCACATTAGCGCTAGTACATTAGCACATAAGTGAGCATTAGTAAATAAACAAATGTTATGATGTATGATGAGACTTTCAGTCAGTAGTGAGAGTGTGACAGTGTGAGTAAGAGATCATTTGCCTGTCCCTCTCGGGAATTTCATCTTTCCATGCGTAATTAACCAATTTTGATTGGAAATGAACTTGATTTCTGGAGTTGACTGTTACTGAATGCAAATCAGCCACCTTCTGTCACTAAGATTAATTTGGGGCAGATATTAAAAAAAAAAAAAAAAAAAGCCAAACACTTGTTCAGGTGCTCAGGGATGAAAACCAGGAGTTAATGTAGTGTTAATAAAGGAGTGCCCCTAACATAAAGCTCATCGTTATAGCACTCGTGTCTCTCTTTGACTTTGACCAGAGGAGGGAGCGGTGTTCAGGACAAAGTCCAGCACAAGCACAAGTCTTATGACTCCTTTTCTTCATTTTCTTACATATATAAATATAAACAGAAATATAACTTCATTGTGTTCTCGCTGAGAACTGCTCTGAGGATTGCCTGATGTATTCAGAATTCCATAAGACACAGTACTTGACACAAATAAATAAATAAATAAATAAATATGTACCTCTCTCATAGTGTGACCAACACAAAGCAATATACCTTATAACTGTTTCCTAGAGAAACCTTAAATCTTCAGAAATATAGCTCTGCCCACTGTCCAGTGTGTATGTGTGTGTATTATTGTATCCTTGTGTCATAAACAATTTTTATTAGCCTTCATAACCTCACACATTTTCATTAAGGCAGGCTTTACACTTTTGTACCCTGTCATATACTGTATAATATGTGCTTTACACGGCCATAATTCAAATTTAACTGTGTAAATGAATTTAAGGATCTAAGTATACAGAAGATCTTTTGTTTAAGGTTTGCCAAAGGTTTATATCGTTGCAATGAGGGCTAATAAATTACTTGGCTTCCATGTGCTAAAGTATGTGTAATGTGAATATGTATGTTTAAATATAGAATGCAAATGTTAGTTTAGATTTTTAGTTAGTAGTAATCATCAGATTTTTCATCTGTACAAAACAAAATCACACTTATAACCTTTTATTTTAACACCCAGACTAGATATCCATAAACACACACACAGTATTGTGACAAAGTCTTAAGTCACCTCTCATTTCTTCATATTTTGCTTCCAAAGACTGGTGGTGCCGAATGCTGAGTGGTTGGAACTGATGAGAGGGGAAATGAGGTTGCCGCTTGTTGTTACATAAACAACCCGTTTTTAAATTGTACTTTTAAGCACATTGTAGCCTTTGACAATAAAACATTTCTTTTGGCATTTTTCATAATTGAATCTACATCGTTTCATTAAATTATATTTTAAATATAAATAAATATATAATAAAATATAGTAAGTGAAATAGATAAAAGTACCTCATGTAATAAATAATAATAAAAAAAAGAAGAAAGATCATTGTTTTTATGTGTATAAATAAAACTTGATGTGGGTTGTTTACTATATTTAATGGAAATGCACAGTGTATATATATAAAACGGATATAAGTATTTACAAAATGAATGAATATGTAATGAGTATAATACTTGGTATGTTTACTTCAGTCTGAGACCATCTTACAGCAATTCTGATTGTAATTTGTGTAATATAATATTTGTATTCTGTAATTTTACATATAATAATTGCATATGATAAAAACAATTCATGCCGATTCCCCTGTTTTTTTTGTGTTTTTTTTAATTGATGAATTACACGTTACATGATTGTTACATTTCATACAGACTCAAGTTAAAATTACTGCAAGGATTGTATCTATTACATATTGATTTGCTTCTATACATATACAGTATGAAACAGGAAGTGAATATACAAATGATACGTTCAACTTGATTCAAATCAGACCACTGCAAACTACTACCAGTTGTGCTTTTTTGTTGTTGTTGAGTTTCACAATTCCACATCATTTGTGGGGAGAAATACATGCTTTTCAATCCAGTGAAGGACACATTTAAATCAGACCACGCCAAAACTCACATCCATCCTGTCGGGATGATACAGCGCTGACGTTTCAGCAGAGGTGAGTTATGGCACTGAGCATCAGTGACCGCGGCAAATTCCATCCTCCCCTGAAGGACCTTTGTGAAAATGGCACGATTAATCCATCAGACGAGGTGTGCGCATGGCAAGGAGAATTAAATTACCACGGACTCATATTTATCAAGATTATCATATTTATCAAGCGAGAACGCTGGTTCGGGATCAGATCCCTTCTGTTTATGTGGTTGTATCTGTCATGATCTGAAATGTGAAAACTGATCCAAGATCAGGTTTTTGATTAGAAAAGGTCATTTATATGACCCGTTTCATGAATTTAAAACCGCTTAAGGTGCGATGGATTGAAAATGCATTTTATTTGAACCCTTCTGTTTCATGTTTATTAGAGAATAAAATGTATTTTTTTATTATAATCTCATAGCTCTTTTATTCCTCACACACTGTAGTGATGTACGAAGGCTTTATAGGAGCACACGTGTCATTCGCATTCAGTAGCGGGGTATCGATCGGACTTGTGCTGTGATCAAGTCTGTAAAGATTTGTACTTGTGCAGTGCAAGGTACGTTTACGTACACACACACACACACACACACACACACACACCTCTCTCTCTATTAGTCACTCTGTTGCTTGTATTGCCCATTTATCAGGCACTTAAGAATCAGATAGCATGTTTCACTCTCCCCCTGTCTCCCTTCCTGTCTGTCCTGTATATTCTCATTGATCGAGGATCATTCACAGGCGCTAAATGTACATTATAACAAATGTTCTCTTTGCATTACAATGGAGAGGAGCGCGGTCGATGTGGAGGTCAGGGAATAGAGTTCAGCTACAGCACCTAAAGGGAAGTGAATGAAAAGATGCTGCAGTCAGTGCAGTGAATAAACGCTCCACAGATATTACTTCAACCTTTAAGACGAAACAATTTTACACTAGTTTACTTCCTCAGAAATGTCACCGATCAGCTGGGAAACAGGTTAAAGATGGCTATCAAGTATTACAATTGCATTCCTTTTATTGATTTCCCGCCTTATTTTTTTCCCGCCAATTTGGTTGCTGACAAACTGCTAGCCACTATCCAGCTTTTACCCAGAATCTGACCGCTACAGTACAACCGCGCAAGGTATATGCTAACATGCTTTTCTCTTTTTCTAAGACCAATAAAACTCATCTTTTTAATTTCTTTTTGTTGTTGTTGTTGTTGGAATTTTGGAATTTCCTTTAAACGGCACAAACCAGAAACCCATGAAGACATGCTTTGCCCAAGTTGGTGTTGGAGAACTTCAACCCTGATCTCTGATCAACACTGAACACCTTTGGGATAAATGATACCCCAGACCTCTTCACCCAAACATCCGTGCCTGACCTCAATAATGCTCTTATAGCTGAATGAACCCTAATCTTCACAGCGCTTAAAAAATCTAGTAGAAAGCTGCCCCCGGAGACTGGAGGTTATAATATTATCTATATCTGGGCACCATATCTTCCATATGTTTCATGAGCTATGATGGTTTATATCATGTATTTGAGCTCTCATACAGTACAACAAAGATCAGCTTGGTTAATTTCATCCCTCCCACCCAAACAGTACAACCAATTCTGCTCTCCTGACTCATCATCTGCTAATTTCCAACTCACAGCACCAGCATTCCTCGTTCAATCCTTTGCTTAGGTTACTGCCTGCGTGGAGTTTTCTATGATGTTTTCCCTATTTCTGCTCGAGTTTCCTCTGGATTCATCCGGTTTTAACTCAATTAAAATGTCCCCTAGGTATGAAGGAGTCTATGAATGTGTGTTTGTTTGTGCATGGTGAGGGAGGCAGTGCTGAGGGGCTAGAATGATTCATCAGATGGTCCCTTAGGGTCTTTTTTTTTTTTTTACAGTTATTTTCCAACTCTTTAGTCTGGAAACTCTGCAAATGACTTCATGTGAGCATTCCCCGTGTTCTACTCTCGACCCGTTCATACTGTAGATCTCCATCTAAGACGATGTATTAATGTCAATGTCCGCAGTAGACGTTAAATGATAAAATTCAAACATGTTTATCCAGAGTCTGTTCTCAAGGCCATTACGTGAACTGGCGGCTCTTAAGTGTTAAAGCTACAAAAATAAATAGCCATCACACGTCGTGCAAGACCACACACAAGCCGAAGTCTTGTTTATTTCCCCCTGTTGTTTCATGAGCAAATTGTAGCACTTTAACAGACGCTGACAGCAGCAAAAAGTGTTGTAAAATGTCACGGCGACGCTAAATCCAGGCGACAGGTCTTAAGTGGCGCTGAAATTGGCGACACAAGAGACTTTGTGATAATTGTATTGGATGTCACGGGCCTGGGCGTGTGGTGGGGTTTGACAGTATTAATTTAGATGAATGCCTTCTCCCTCCAGAGATACCGTTCATAATGTCTTGGGGATGAAATGGGGTAGAACTACAATGTTATTCATTAGCAAATATTATGAAAGGAAAAACAGACAATTTTCACTTTTTAGTATGATCGAGCCATCGATCTTTCATTTACTGTATACACAGTCATGAAAAAAAGTATCTTCGCTTGCTTATAACCCAGCACAAGTGGATTGCCTTCAGTCCCTGTACTTTGTAACTTTTATCTGGGACAGTGAATGTAGTGTTCCTTAAAAATTCATTTAACCTACATAATTAATACAGATTAAGATGACTTTTAAAGTTTTAAAAGTAACATGTGGATTTTTATCTGAACGTCTTGAACTTTATTTGAATGATTGTATGTGTCACATGATTGGCTGATTGGAGATTTGCCTTAATGTATACTTAATGTATAAGTGTTCCTAATAAAGTAGATGGTAGGTGTATGTATGTGTGTGTATGCAGGCTGACATTTGAAGAAGCAATCATAAGAGCTTTAGGTCTTCCTAAAATAATGTTAGGTTGTAGATTGATGTCTTATTAATGTGATTAAGTGAGCTATAATTAATTAGCCACTTATTAATATGTTCATAGAAAAATGTACATTTATCAAACTTGCATGCATCACAATTTGACAAGCAAACAAGCAGACAAGCTCTTAAATCAAAAGCACAGGTTTGGCAACCAATAGTGATTCATAAACGTGGGGAAATCAAGGAATGCAATGCTGGCATATCCAGTGTGCTAGCACTAGACTAAAGCATCCATCAGCCACTGTAGGCCATGTTTGCTTTCACAAGTGACCTATCATGTCAGGTTAGTTTTGCACTAATGCCAGATGAAATTTACCAAATCCACAATTTTGGCAGAAAAAAAAAGTTGATATGTTGTCTTCCTGATCCTTCAGCAGAATTGGGAATGCATTAGTCATAAATTTTTTTTAAAGCACTATCTAACACTATCCACTTTCTATGCCATGAAATCTTCAAAGTTCTGTACTTTGTTATAACTTAAGTTCTGTAATTTCTACCTCAGATATTTCAATTGTAGATTACTGGAATTTTTCTTTTGTCTTTTTTATTTCTTTCTTCTTCTTTTTTTTTATTTTTTATTTTTTAGCCATTTTGAATTAAGGCTATACTTTCTTTTCCATGACTTTTCTGTGACTTGGGTTAATTATCCTAATTGTATAATGCAAATTCTTCAAACATATTCTTTAAAGAAAGTGCCGGCCCTTCCATACAAAATACAAGTATTTCATGTATGCCCGGTTTTGTGTGCGTGGAGTTTGCATGTTCTCCCTGTGCTTGGTGGGTTTCCTCTGGGTACTCTGGTTTCCTCCAACAGTCCAAAGACATGCAGATTAGGCTACTTTGCGTTCTTGCGTACTTTAAGTTGCACGTCGTGTTTGTGTGTGCGCTCTGTCATGGACTGGCACCCTGTGCCGTAACCTTACCCCACCTCGTGCCCTAAGTCTCCTGGGATTGGCTCCAGGCCCGCTTGCCCAATCCCCCCCACCTTCCCACCCCACCACGATCTTGTATACAGGATAGCGTGACACAGATGATGAATGAGTGAATTACTAATGTAAGTACTCATATTGCTTTTAAAAATAAAAAAGTCATCATTTGATCACGCAAACTGGAATGCAGCATATTGTCATCTTTTGGAGAAAGGCGAATAATGCTTATAGTATTGAAATCGTGATTCTGATTATGCATGTTGTATTTGTGTTTGTTCATTCGCTTCATTAAAGACTTCCCATTAGGTGGCAGTATAAACACCTCTGTGTGTGTTATAGACATACTGTGTGTGTGTGTGTGTGTGTGTGTGTGTGTGTGTGTGTGTGTGTGTGTGTACTTGTCCTTGAGGTTAGGCTTTGGGGTTATGTGTAAGCACATTGGAAGTACCACACACATGTAGTAAAACAAACATGGGTGTCAGGATATGTGTGTGTTTGTCTCATAGTTCAGCATATCCCACAGTGTAACACTGAAAATGCAATTAGTCCTGTGATTAGCACTTAATAACATTTGCGCGCATTTTCTCCACCTCTTAATTAAAAACACTGTTTAAACCCATGTTTGCTTTCCAATCTCTCCTTGTCATTTTATAAAGTTCATCAATTAGATTTGATACCTCCGTAAGGGGATGATGTATAATTGCCTTAATCATTTCTTATTCAAATTTCCACCCTGCTTTCCAAAGCATATCCATTTTGCTAATACCGTGTAATTAAAACATGTCATTGCACTACAAGGCTCGAGCTATACCCTATTAATGACCATGAAAATTGTTTTAATTAAATAGCCAATTATAGTAAAGTCCAGACTATGAGGACTGACATTTAAATGAGCTTTAATTTAAATGGCCTTCAGTATTTCTTCATCAGAAGTTTTCACACAGGGAATTAATCAAAGCGAACTGGTCTGCTCTCACTGACACAACGTACCAGAAAGCCCTTATTTCTTCAACCAAACCCGCAGCGTAAATACCAGAGGTCTCCTAAATCCCACTCCATAAGATATGGAATAATAGCTATGTAATGCACTATAGTGTATGTTGATTTGGGATTCAGCCAAATTGTGATTGATCCAAACCTTCATCTTCCATGTCTTTATCTCGCAATAGTTAGTTCACTTAGTTTGAATGCAAAAAGAGGATCATCTTAAATGCATATTAATATTTCATCAGTATATTGAACGAATTCTAATAAAACCTTCTAGTTTTAGTATTTCTGAGTTATTTCTTTTCTATACCAGACTGGTAGCATTTAAGATCTGTTATGTAGCCATTAGCTGCTGCTACAACAAAAATCAGACTGAGATGTAATTAATCTATTTTGTTCAAAATCTTGTGCAAATAACCTACATGTCCTTCCATAAAATCACTTCCACTGACATTGTGTTTTGTCTCTTCATATTAAATTTCATCCCAGGAAAAAACAACAACAAAAACTTTCCACATAAATTTAACCAGATCTTCAGCTAGATGGCATTGTTTTGTTCCCATTTTATTGATTTACATTATAGCTGATGTTAGATTGTGCAATCGCAGCAATCTTCTAAGATTATATCTTGTCACAGTGTATGAGATGATGCCAATAAAATCCTGTCTGAATTCTGTAACAGACAGTGAAGACCCTCTAATGGCAAAGCTGTAATTATAGAAAAGGGCGACTTTCTGCTTACATCATCATTCACTGTGATCCAGACCTGGGCAGAAAATGTGGTCAGGTCGACAGAAATGTTCCTAAAAGTGATCTTGAGGTAATAAGATCTATTTTTTTGCGTCCCCTCAATGTTGTCCTCCTATGGGTGGCTTTCAGATGAGCAGTGTAACCATGTTGACTCTTTTTGACACTGACTAAATTACTTTGTCACACTGTCACATCATACGCACTGGGACCACCGACCAACAATTTTTTTTTTTTTTTTTAGGGATCAGTGGTAGGTGTCTCACCTGCAATGCGGAAGGCCTGGTTTCAGTTTCCACACAATACCCAAATCCCAACCACTGCATGCTATACCAGTCCCAAGCCTAGAAAAAATGGGAGGGTGGCGACCACTCGACTGGCGCAGCTGAAAGACCAATAACATACAGATGGCCTCTGACTTACATGTACAGCAAGGTTATCTCTCGATAAACCCATGTTGAATATGTTGAAAATAACTTTAGTACAAAAATCGTCGTATGCTGAGGTCTACCTAGTCTACCTTAAACCACTTTATCCTGTATACAGGGTCATGGGGGGGAATTGCAGCCTATGCCAGGAGACTTAAGACATGATTCGGAGTACACCCACACACACTGCAGGCAATTCGGGACCCATGCAATCTGCATGTCTTTTGGAGGAAACTGGAGTAACCGGAGGAAACCCACCAAGCACATGCAAACTCCACGCACATAGAGGCGGAAATCGAACCTGGAATCTGCAGGTGCAAGGCGACAGTGCCACTACGCAACCATGCTGCCTACCAAGAACATGTAGAAGTGTAAATTATTGGTTGTTTACTCTTGTGGTCGTATGGCTGACACGGAGTTGGGGCTCAGTGCCGCCGTCTAGTATCACAAAAGAGTACCGCACTGCATATTTCCTGCCCAGATTTTGGGTGAGATGATGATGTTTTATGTGACAATTCAAATCTAAACAGTTAAACATATCCACAGTTCTCAATTAAGCTCCATTTGGACTGAGGTAGGTATTGTGTATGTTTTATTACTCCTCCAATTTAATTTGGATTCTTGATGGTGTGTTTCTTCTCCTCGGCTGTGCTGTGCTGTGTACTGTAGAAGTGAAGAGAGATATGCAGTAAGGTGGGAAGGCAGTAACTTGCTGTGTGTGTGTGTGTGTCTTTGGGCACAGCCTCTCCTACACCGCTTGACTCCTCCTCTCGAGCCCCGCGACGGGACAGAGACGAAGGGTCCGGGGCGCGCGCGCTGCTGTTCAGTCCTGTGCGCTGCGCTCGCGCTCTCGCCGTCAGGCTTTGATCGATGCCGACGCGTTTCACTTTAGCAACAAAACGGACTTTATAGATCAACTTTGGCTTTGTTTTTAATTCTGACTTTTCATTTTTTTTAAAAAAAAGAAAGAAAGGGAAAGAAATAAAGAATAAAAAGTTTTACTCTGAGAGATCATGGCCACGTCGGTTCCTTTGCTTCCATCCGCGCCGCTCGCGCACCACGCGCCTCCTCCGATCTCCATCTCCGCGTCGGCCGGCGGCGGCTCCTCGAGCCCGTCGAGCCTGTCTCCGTCGCCGTCGTCGCTCGCTCCGTCGGCGGCGTCCAGTCTGTTCCGCTCGGACCTGCTGCCCTCGGCGAGTCCGGCTCTCCCGGTCGGCAGCGCGCCGCACAAGCCCGCGTACGCCACGCCGTCCCCGGTGGAGAGCACGCCGCGCAACAACGAGTGTCGCCTGGTGGAGGTGCGCGGCGCGCGCCTCGCCTCGTTCACCGTGGACGGCCGCGAGCTCATCTGCCTCCCGCAGGCGTTCGACCTCTTCCTGAAGCACCTGGTCGGCGGCCTGCACACCGTCTACACCAAGCTCAAGCGGCTGGAGATCACCCCCGTGGTGTGCAACGTGGAGCAGGTGCGCGTGCTGCGCGGGCTCGGCGCCATCCAGCCCGGGGTGAACCGCTGCAAGCTCATCTCGCGCAGAGACTTCGAGGTGCTCTACAACGACTGCACCAACGCCGGGTGGGTAGCTCTTCGATGCGTGCGCGCGTGCATTGCAAGTTGTGTTTTAGTGTTTGTGCGCAACAAAAAAAAAGTTCGTGCATCATTAGAACTACATGAGTTTATCTGTAAAGTGAGGTGTAACTTTTTGTGTCACGCGTGCATTACGCGCGTGTGAATTTGCTGGTGCGCTCCAAAAGCATAAAGTAATGCCTCATATCCAAAATGTTCTGAACATGAACCATCATCTTAAGAACCATTCCTTGAACTTTATTCTTTATTCATTAGGACTTTTATTAAACTTCATTCCTGCATTTATCTTTAGAAGCGTTTCCTGGTCAGGTTCATGATGAATGCATCCTGGTAAAGGAGTGTCTCCTGTGTGAGACAGAAAGAATATCTAGGATGAGACACCAGCCTATTATGTTGAATTAATAATTCTCTTTCACAGTTGATTAATCACAAAGTGCTGTGGTGTGTGTATGTAAGCACCCTACTATGTGCAGGTGTATAAACTTTTAAATATGTATATATGTGTGTATGGACAAACCTGCAGGTCAGTGTGTGTTGGCTCTTCGCGGTAAAGCAGTGTTGATAACGTCTCTTCAGATCTTTTATTGTGGGTCATATCAGTGTGATTGATAACACCACGCCAGCTTTAGACCTGCTCTTGAATGGATTCCACTTTGCCGAGCTCGCTGCTCACCATCTGTTCCTTGTCATGGCAGCTTTTTGTCATTTGTGCATGCGCTGGGAAGTTGTGCAGTGCAGGTTGGCTTATATCAGAACTTATAGCTGATCATCATCAGGCACAAGCAGTATAAAAGACATTGTTGGTGTGTTAATAGGGCTGGAAGCCCCTGTTCTCTCTCTCCCTCTCTCTCTGTATGTGTGTGTGTGTACATGATGAAGGGCGACTTGTCTATTTCCGCCTCAATCAGCTCTAATGCCTCAGTATTGATAACATGTCACGTCTTCATTCTGCTCATCTCCTCTGCTCTCAGCGCACACTGTTGTTCTTTGCACAGTGAGAGATGTTCTGTTCTTATCTGTTCTTCTTGGAAACTGGAAAAACAACAAAACAGGACTAATTAAAGGTTTTGCCTCTACCTGTAAGCCTTCCCAAGCCTATAATGTGAATACAGTGATAATAATTTCATTATAATAACAGACAGTAATTATCTCCCAGCATGCAGTTGTAATCCAGTTTACACTATATTAGCGCTGCTGTTTCGTTCGTTTACAAAAGTAATGAGTTCAGTCGTGGGAAAAATAGATTAGAGGTTCAGGGTTGGTAGCGAGCGCAGTGCCATGTGTACTGTAGGAGTGTAAGTTTTGTTTAGTCCTGATTTCTGAATTGATTTTTCTTTGTTGTTGTTGAGAAATTTTTTGGACAAGAAAAATCATAAACTTACCTTAAACAGTTGCCCACAAAAAGATGATTTCTGAAATTGTTCGCATTTTCTTTTGTGTCAGTGGTTTGAAAAGCCATAAGTGAGCATAATAATACATGTATTTTTTTTTCTTTGCAAGACACTTGAGATGCAATACCATCAATGTATGTTAATTTGCTTGATTTAGACAAAGATCAGTTCGTGACAATTTTCAGATTTTGTTCAAACATCTTTGGTGCAGCGATATGGTGTAGTCAGTTTACAAATATAATATATCGAGTTCCAGCTCAGGACCATAAATGTGATTAAAGGACTAATGCAGACTGTTAGGGGACCAAGCACTGAAACGTAAGTGTGATGGACATCAGAGGTTACACTGCAGTTTATGCTCCATGCACTGTGATGTAAATTCACATAACTGAATTGACCGTCCTTATTTGCTAAATAAAAAAGGATTTATATATATATATATATA
>QMIH01001817.1:0-13396 GCA_003987875.1 Clarias batrachus | reverse complement strand
ATATATAAACCTAATTTTTTAAAATTAATTATTGGTCTCACCATCTGAGCTAATCAGTTCAAGCTTTGCTATAGTCTTACTGGTGATTACATACAAATGTTAAACAAAAAAAGTGTCATATTGCAGGATTTGAAAGTAATAAACAACATTATCTGAAGTCACATATCAGGATTCTGAACATGTATCTCATCGCACTACTGATTTATAGCCTGAAGAAAAGCAAACAATAATAACCTTTCTGTCGTATGAGTGCACCATCAATTTAGAGTGTTGATCCAGTCGCTTATCATAAATGAACATATCATAAAACTACCTCTAAACAGACCTCTAAACAGAAGTTAATAAGCAGTCAGTAGGTGCACGAATCACAAACTGTATCAGGGTTAAATAAATAAATAACATGGTTAATAACTCACGAACGTAGCTGAGAATTGCAGTCTAGATTACAAGAGTTTTCAAGGTGTTTTTGTTACACTATTATACTGTATGTACGGACCCGTGAATATAAGTATTCATATTGAATCGTAAGCTACTAATTATATGTATGCGTTTATATCATTTATTTTCAAAAATCAATTGGAACACTGGTCCTTATTCATTAAACAAATCTGCATCTGGATCATGAAACTGTCGAACAGCTCCAAAACAAGTGCTGATTTTAGTGCAAATAACAAATCGGCTTCAGCTGCATGGAAACAAGTTCCACCTTTTAGTGTCTTACTTACGTGTCGTATATTGTACAGTACATACTGTACAGCACACCACACTTTATACCTTGTGTTATGCAGGTGGTGGAAAAAAGAACATATATTAGTAACATAAAAAAAATGATGTGAAAATGACACAATAAAATTTAATTAAAAACAACAACCTTGGTAAAAAAATATTTTAAAAAGTGTAATTAAAAAAATGCAATAAGTAAAAAAAATAAAGAAAGGACAGTCCAAGAGGTTTGTCCTGTGCAGCTTTTTTTTCTGAAATGAGTAGCAACATATACATATATAAACAAATTATGGAAGTGTGATCTATTAAATATAACTGAAGTCAGATTTAATTATCATAAATAAAGGCAAGACTCTAACCTGAACACCAATTGGTGATGGTAATGCTATTCAAACTGTATTATGTCAGTGCCAATGTAGTGAAAGTAATGGAGAAAAACATATTTGAAAGTGTTAAAGCGCTTGCTGTTATTAATTTTACCTGTCACTCAGAGGCACCCAGGGTGTTCACAAAGTGGAACAAGAACCGTAAAATTAAACCGAGCTGATTAAAAACCATTTGCCTACGTCCTGTATGATACAGTTATCTAATTTCACCACGGTCTATCGTTTGTGTTTCCTGGTATGATTTTGTGCAGATGCTTTTTCGGTGAGATGACTGATGAAATCTCTAATAAAAGCAAAGTTTCACTCGTCATCACACAAGCATTTGGATGCTTCGAGTGCCTTTGTGCTTAACGTAATATGAAAAAGAGCATTGTGTTGCACAGTTGCTAGTGAGAAGCCACCTATCTTGGGGGAGGGTGCTTTAAAGACTGGCTCAGACTGTCTAGTTATCTTCATTCTCTCTCTCTCTCTCTCTCTCTCTCTCTCTCTCTCTCTCTGTCTCGGTCTCTCACTGCTCTTTGGTAGATGTTAAGCGACTATGACACGAGTCATCAGGAACAGACGAGAATGCCTGATAGGGTGAGATCGCACCTCCCTGCTCCTGCACATTCCAGTTACAGCTAAAATAGTCACCACGAGCACCCGGTTCTCCACAGAAAAATTAATTAACAAGGGCACGCTCGAAGTGTTTCTTTTTTCCCCCCTCTTATCCCTTCGTCTCCTTGTTGAATTACGGCCTAATTGTATTAATATTTTTCTCCCCGGGAGGATGAAAAGATCATTTGACGATTGCAGCATTCCGAAATTTGTAGCACCGCTTTACGATTAAATTATGCAAATCAGCTCGTCTCCCCAGGCCCGGATTGGCTAATTAGGACGGATATGGTGCGAGGAGTTGTTCGGAAACGTGAGCCGAGTCTTGGCCAAATGAGCAGAAAATTGAAAACGGCCAGGCGGAAAATTTTAGAGGTTTTTTTTTTTTTTTTTCTCGTGGAATGATTATTTAATCCTGTCTTCACTGTTACAGTGTGCTTGAAGTCCTCTTTTTTTTTTTTTTTTTTGTTTTGCGTGGCTTAGGTGGAAAAATCACAGCTGAGAGATAAAACATGAGAAGACAGCTGCAAAGACAGTGTCAGAAATTCATCCATTTTTTTTCATCAAGAGGTGAAATTTGACCTTTACGATGGCATTTTTTCAAACCTTATAAAAAAAGACAGTGCACAGCATGAGAGAAAAGCACCCCGTCACCCAGCCTTCATGTGTTTCATCACGATTTTGCCGCTCTGTTGTCTCACGTCTTTGTGAACAGCTGCTTAGGTAACATTATAGAGAGACCTAACATGTGTACATTTAACTTGGTGGATGTTACTGATCAATGTGCAGAAACCATTCTTTCAACTGTACCAAGAGAAGACTGTGCATTCTGAAGACTCACTTTTCTCGCATAAATGTTAAACCAAACCAGTGATAAATTTTTTCCGTTATTGGTATATGAATTATTGCTCATTAAAAAATGTGAAAATGACATTAAGGCTAAAAGACACAACATATACAATAACTGAAATGTGCTGATAATAAACTTCTCACAATGTCTTAGGTTAGATTAAAAACGCATCATTAAGTAAATAATAAAAATGAATTAAAAAAAAAAATTCAATGCTGGGCGGCACGGTGGCGTAGTAATTCACACTGTGGCCTTAAACCACCAGGGTTCATGTCCTGCATCAGGGAGCTTTGGTTTCCTCCTACAGTCCAAATACATGCAGAAAATGTAAGCTGGCGTTTCCAAATTGCCTGTTGTGTGTAAGTGTGTGTGCTTATGTGCCCTGCAATGGATTGGCACCGCATCCAGGGTGTACCCTGCCTCGTTCCCCAAGTTCCCTGGGATAGGCTTCAAGACGGACAGGATAAGTGTCACAGAGAATGAGTGAATGAGAGTAATGGTATGCTATAAAGGAATGAACCAGACTTAAAATGCACACCGCCATTTTCCTTACACCTGGATCCAATATACCGAGATATGGACAGTTTATTTACGAGTCTGTGGTTATTTTTTGCTTCTGCATTAAAAATGTCAGAGCCTTCAAAGTAAAACGTTCTTTGCTTTTTGACAGCGAGTCCTTGTTCACTTATAACCCCACATTAGCCAACCCTCCTGCAGGAAAGTGAGAGAGTAACTGATCCTAGACTTCTGTGTCATGGTAACGCTGGTGTGTGATGGCGACTCAAAAGTGACTCATATTGACTCAAGATGACACGCCACAGCAGATCCTTCTAACATCATGTCATCCAAACCATTCCCGAAATAGACCATAAAAGGAAAAGTACTTACAGGAAAATGCTGCAGTGATTTTAGGTGGCGTAGTAAAAAACAAATGCGCGCACACACACACACACACATGCACATTTTCTCACAGTTTCTTTCTCACAGTTACTTATTCACTCATCAACCCTCATTAACTCTCTCTCTCTCTCTCTCTCTCTCTCTCTCTCACTCACACTAGCACCTTTGACCCAGTGATATTACTGCCTAATGTGATGCCATCCTCGCTGCAGTCTTAACTATTATGCATTAAACCCAGGCAATTACCTCAGTGTCTGTGGTGGAAAGACACATCCTCATCGCTTCATCCGCTGCTTCATCTCTGTACTTCTATCTGCCTGCATTTATCTAAACGCCCTTTGTGCTGACTCAGTCTGTCTCCAGTCATTCATCTCTCTTATATTCTCACTCTTTCACACTGACCCAGGATCAGCTCAACCTACTGAACCCGTACCGTCATTTACAAGATCACAAACCACACGACTGCCCTCCGATCAGGCTTTTATAAACCATATTGTATTAAAGGTTTATTGCATATAAGATACCTAGATTAGTGGCAGAAGGCACAAGTGGTCTAAATGCAAAGGGAATTTCAGGAAAGATCAATATGATGCTGTAGTTTTAGAGTATGACTGTTTTAGGACCAGCCTGATAATTCGCCTGGATCATACATCTAAGGATGAGAATTTTTCAGCTAGCTCGTCTTCTAAATCATACATTATTCACATAAAGAGATTCAAGCCCCACCCCAGACAGGTTCTGATTGGATGCAAAATTTCTACATTAGAGTCCATGTTGTCAAGAGTCCAATGTTTACATATTTCCCTGAAAAGTGTGTTTTTGACTCGCACTAAAACGTCCTTGTGATTGCAGACTTTACGAATTGCACTATTGTAACTTTATCTGTCCAGAGTGTGCTTTTCGGGATATAATCTTCTATTCTGCACAAGCTGTTGAAGCCATTAAAGATGCATCCGCCACAATAAAGGTCTTGAATGTCCATAAAAGACATTTTGCTCTCAGCAGATTTTGCAACTCATAAGCCGTAAAAAAGCGCTTACGCCGCTCACTTACAGTTCCGCTGCGTCTTACTTATAATCGGCAGGTGCTTTCTATATGTTCATTTGTTTATCTATCTATCTATCTATCTATCTATCTATCTATCTATCTATCTATCTATCTATCTATCTATCTATTTGTTCTCATTTCTTTAAAAAAAGGCACAGACTTCCAGAATGTCTTAAACGCTCGATTGAAGCATCACACATCATTAGCCCAGTTAAGTGACCTTTCTATCAACTTCCTGCACACTGCTGTGTGTCTGTGTGTGTGTGCACTTGTATACAGACTCCAGAGACTCTAGAGTTAGCTTTGCTAAAACCTTCAGTTGTAGATTCCCAAATCTATGTAAACCAAACAGCATAGAATCAGCACTTAAAACTTATATTTTAAAGATAATTTTTGTGCTAGATATGTGCTTATAATTTTTGAGCTAATTCATCACAAGAATGCTAATACTGAGGTAAAATGTAGAATGTTTGTTGCTAATGTTTGTTCTGGCGCGACAGCTAACATTAGTGGTAACAGTTTATGTGCTAGCTAATATGAGGTATAAACATTAAATTAAAAGATTAAAAGCTGTAGCCAAGGTTTGTAGTAAGTTAGCTAAAGTTTATAACATGAATAAAAGCAGTAATTAAATCTGGAAGCAAATTAAGTAGTGTGTGGTAAAAAAAAAAAGAATTATAAGATTAAAAACAGCAGCCAATGTTTGTTTTACCTATGTGAGGTAAAAATAATAAAAAGCGGCAGTTATGTCTGGTGGCAAGCGAGACAGTATGAAGTAAAACAATTCCTTTAACAGATTACATTAACAAGTTCTGTAGCATGCTATGCTAGCTTATGTGAGGTAAAACTTCTTCATTAAAAAATGTAAAGATACCGACAAATTTGCTAGCAAGTCAGCTAATTAAAATATTAAAAGCTTTGTCAAGTTTTGTAGCATGCTAGCTAATGTGAGGTAAAACTACTCTGGTAAGAGATTAAAAGTGGCAGCCAGGCTTGGTAGCAATGGGTTAATGTGATAAACTATTTTCTTAAAATATTAAAAGCAGTAGTTAAGTTTTGTAGCAAGCTAGCTAGTTATTGTGAGATATTGGCAGCTATTTTATTAACACATTTAAAGAAGTGTTTTTGTAGCTAATGTGCTATAAACTGCTTTATTGCGAGATTAAAAGTAGCAGCCAAGTGTGCTAGCAAGTCAGCTATGGTGGGGTAAAACTATTAACAATATTAAAAGCAGTAGTGAAGTTTTGTAGTTAGATAGTCAATGTGAGGTAAAACAATCTTACTAAGAGATTAAAACCATTAGCCAAGTTTGCAAGCAAGGCAGCTAATATTAGTGATAATAGGTAAGGCATTTAACATGATATGGACATTTTATATCCCTAGGTGTGTCGTCTCTGTTCCACTTATATATAAAAATCGAAACAAATGTTATATTGCGAGTCGTGCAAACACTCAAGGATCCGATTAGTTCTGAAGGAGAAACATTGGAGACCTTGGTGGTAGGTAATAGCCAACTATTGATTGATATTGAAGTGTTTGCTTTCTCAGGGGTATTTCTCTCTCTCTCTCTCTCTCTCTCTCTCTCTCACACACACACACACACACACAAACACACATACACACACTTTTCTGCATCTCTTTCCTGTCTTGACCTTCATGTCCACCCCTGAGGAAACATGAGCCGGCATCAGTCAGCACAGTTGATGCTTGATTCTGTGGAGCTTAAACATGCATTGAACAGAGGCTTACAGCAGGGGGGGTTGAATCGGTGTACGTGTGTGTGTGAGTGTGTGTGAGTGTGTGGAGATTGTAACCCATCAAGCTTGTATTGTCCTTCCAGCCTTTAAGTTCTCCCGTGTGTTTTCCATCTGGCATCGCACACAGCCTTGGAGTTTGTGTTGAATAGACCCGGTGGAAGCAGACACCCAATGTATGTGGGTATGAGTCTGTGTGTGTGTGTGTGTGTGGCTGTGCGTGTGTGTGTGTGTTTTGATCTTTCTAAGCCCGTCGACTCCAGCGAAAAACCCTGCAGCAGCTGCCGAGACACCGGATAGCCCTGTATGCCACATTAGAGAAGAAAGCGTGATCGTGTTCTAGAACAACGGTTCGGTACAGATGATGTCTTAGTCACAGTGTGTGTGTGTGTGTGTGTGTGTGTGTGTGTGTGTGTGTGTGTTAGGGATGTGGGTGGACAGTAGGACTGATGAGAAGGGTGGAAAATATCACCTGACATGGAACAGTGGAACAGGCATTATTAATGTCTTTCATGTTTGTGTGTGTGTATATGTGTATATGTGTGTGTGTTGCAGTCAAACAAAATTCAATAGCTTCTGTCAGTGCTCTGCATGTGGTGCAGAAATTTGCTATCCAGGAAAAAACTCCAAATGTCAGCACTCCAAGTGTGTGTGTGTGTGTGTGTGTGTATATGTGTGTGTGCGTGTGATTTCTAAAATAGCTCTTTCGTTAATACCATTGTCTCTTTGTCACTTAATCCTCAGTTTGCCTGTACTCACTGTCGACTATAAACAATGACAAGCAGCTGACAGATCACTTTTATCAGCTATGTGCCATTACACACAGATCGAGGATCAGTTCTAAGCCCTGTTTACACCCCTCAGTGTCTTGTAGTCAGTACAAGAGCAGTACTGACCTCGGATCAGCGTCGCATCAGCAAACATGAGAGCTGGTTTAGTTGAAGCCCGAGGCCGTTAAACTGCTCTCGCTTTGTTCAGCTTTCACTGTGTGAGCCACCTGCGGGAAGCAGCTGCTCCTACACTGGACATGTGTTGATATTAAATTATAACTGCTTAAAGGAATCATTTGGTAAAAAGGAAAAAAAAAATTGAATTTACACAATCTACACAATCTGTCATACCATGTTTGGGGGCTGACTTTGCTTTTTTCTTACTTTTGTTATGGAGTTATGAAACTGATTGTAATCTGTCTCAACTAAAATTTTAAACAGGTGTAAGTCTCATGTTCTTACATTTCACAGGGATATTCTGTCTTGGCTAATTCTTTTTAGTTAAGTTGAATCTATAATATATTATCATCTGGCTTTCATACCTGCTTTCTGGCACACAAACACAGACACAAAGGAGGGCCTAGGGGACAATGATATTAAATTTCACCGAGGGGAAAAAAATAGTTTTATTGTTGTTCAAAATGGCAGTCGAGTCCCAGGCTTCAGTTACACGATGACGTTTTTGTTCACGTTTATAGATTTCTGAGGTAGGAATTATGAATATGTACTGTATGTTGATGTGCTTAACTGCCTGTTGTCTTAATTCTACAGTTCAATATAGGTCATGCTTGTCTTCCCGACCTCTGACTAGGACAAAATAACTATTCTTGGAACTCAGGAAAGTACAGTCAGTACAGGAGTACATCAATTCATCCAGATGTCAACGAATTAAATATCACTTCAATATTTCCTTAAGAAGGTTGAGGTGCTGTTGGATGAGGCTCTTGGATGTTGATCAGAGGGTTGGAGATTTGAACCCCACCACCGCCGGGTTATCACTGTCCCAGCCACTGCATGCAGTGCCCAAGTCCAATTAGATAATGGGAGGGTTGTGACAGGACAGGACCGGGCGTCCGACGTAAAACCTGCTCCAGATCTCATACTGATCACATGATCCAATGTGGCGGCTCCGAGCATAAAAGGGACACGGCTCAAGAACAAAATATGTAGGTAGGTTTACAGAAATATTTGCTTTTGATCAAGTTCAGTTTATTACTCTTGTTGTGGAAAAGAAAACATAATGTTTGAATCCTGCAACATCAATCTGTAGCCAGGACTCTGGGGAACAATAGCGGCACTAGCCAATCCTTGGCGACTGAGCCTTATTTCTTCCCCCTAACTGTGTACGCGCAGCAATACAAAAAGGCTCAGTCGTTACGCGATAGTGTCACTTGTCTCAGAGGATGCACCAGGCAGACTTTGTTGCTCTGAGCAGTAACCTGTAACCTTGTGCAGTCCATGTTTTATTCTCGCCATATAATTATTTATAATTATATAATTATATATATTATATATAATTTTTTTTTTTGCAAAAAATTGTGTGTTTCATGTCAGTTAGAGTGCTTTTTGGTCAAAATTGTAATCAGCCAAAACAAGTATCGGCAGTTCTTATTTTTTTAAATTATTATTTTCATTATGATTTTTTACATTAAAATGACAAATTTTAAAAATATACCACTCCTTTTTTTCTTTCAAAAAAAAGTACACCTTTCATCTCCCATAAAGTACTTGCAAAATACTCTTATTTTACAAGACTATTGCTTATTCTTTATTTTTTCAGTTTATAGGCATTATCGCTCCCTTACTGGACCGGACGGTGGTGCAGACGTTCGGCAGGGAGTAGACGATCACTCTGTATGACACGTGATATTTAATCAGTCATTAACACGGCATTTCAATGTTTATTAGGTCATTTTAGTAGTCCTTAAAAACCTGTAAGAAATATAGGTGCCTGAGAGAAATCGGACATCAAACATCAGGGCTAATTAAAACGAATCACATTGAAAATCGCAATGCTCATAAATCATGGAATCGAATCGACAGTCTACATGTGATTCACAGCTTTAGTGCTGAATATTCCTAAATAAAATATTTGACATTCAACAGATTATAAGCCTAGGCTAGTGTTACACATATTTGCAGATTATGTTTTCTCTCTCTCTCTCTCTCTCAAACACACTAGCGCAGGAGGCTAGCCTTTGCCCCACAGCAGTCTAGCTGAGTTTTCTTAGCCCTCTATAACACAGCTGAATGTGACCTCGGTAAAACACATGGGGCTGAGATTTAATCGAGATTCAATTTTCCATCTGGCTGCTAATGAAGCATTTTTTAGCTCCATTACATATTAGCACGGTCGCTGTTTACCGTTTAATTGCGCTCCTGTGTATTGTTTTGTGGAGACCAAACGATCATTTTGCGCTTACTCTTTCGTGCTCGGTAAAGGAGTTCAAACCGACCGATTCGAATCGACGCACCGGAGTCAATATTTAGGATCCTGAAGGAAAAAAGTCTGATTCTTCACTCCCAACTTCAAGATGTCTCTATTATATTGTCCTGTATTTTTCTTGAATCGGGCATCATATTATACAGTATGTAGACAGACAGATACACACCTCAGCGCTCGAGTTAATGGTTTAACAGAGACGGAAAGTGGACACAGATGAAGACCTTGACTACGGCTGAGGGACGTTGTGAAGGGCACACGGAAGATTCAACCCTCCGACCCTGTTATTCATCACGTAGAATCCTGACCCACTGTGCGGCTCTCATACGGAGACAATGGAACAACAGAAATATGTCCTGCTAAAGACTGTGTGTGTGTGTGTGTGTGTGTGTGTGTGTGTGTGTGTGTGTGTGTGTGTGTGTGTGTGTGTGCATTCTGGCAGTAGGAAAGTGAGCCAGCATGGAGTAGAGGAGGGAAAGACGTCAGAGGGAGATTTTAATTAAAGTATGAAATGAGAGGTCACGCGTTCTGACCCCCCCTCACACACAAGTACACACATACACAAGGACACACACACACACGCGCACACACACACACTAGTGGTCCCCTCCATCTCTCGGCTTGATGACTTTTCCATGAAAGGGTTTTTCATTATTTCCACCTCAGGGAGTCTCAGTGTTCCGGCTCCCTCTGTAGTGCACAGAAATCTGCATTGTGATTGTGATTGTGTGTGTGTGTCTGTGTGTGTGTGTTGGGTAGAGGTGATGTTTTTGACTTGGTTTGATTATTAACACACCATTCTGCTTGTTTGATCATAAAGGCACAAACCCTGGTGTGTGTGCGCACACACACACACACAACCACACATACATACACAACCACACACACACACAATGTAGCAGAATAAGAGGTGATGAAAACGGTTCATTAATTTTCCGGGTTGTTTCTCAAACATTAACTGAGTTATAGTGCTTAGCTTCAGATTGCATTAGAGCGAAATGAAATGAAATCCTTCTCTAAACGTGTCGATGTGAAGCGTTTACATTTTCATTCATTTAGCAAAGTGATTTCCGCAAAGTTGATTCATTTCATCCTAAGTGACTTTCGAGCGAGGCAGAATTAATTTCAGACATCACACTTTCAGGCAGGACTTTTCTGCTCGTCAGAACCGTACCTGTAATCTGATCTCATTTTCTTAGCAGCATGAGCTAATTCAGCTGGATTTCTGAAAGGGAGATTAAAGCGGCAGTAAGTCACTTATAGAGCAGACACCTTGTGCAATATTTGGGCAGCAGACAGACGAATGTGATCAAATACTGTACAGCGTCCCAACACGATACACAAAGTACATCAAGAGACAGGACAGTTTTCACAGTTCTAGTAAAGTAACAGTGTTAAAGCCTGAGCCGTGTTCTACTGTTGTTACTCATTCGCTCAGCTGAGCCTCCAGACTCCAGATTCTTTTGATCTTCCTTTCTCATCTCAGTTTCTTTCTTTCTTTCTTTCTTGAATCATCCCTTATCTTTCCTGTGTTATTCTTTCTCATCTCAGCTTCTTTCTTTCTTTCTTTTCCTTGTATCATCTCTTCTTATCTTTTCATTTGTGTGATTATTTCTCCTCTTTTTTATTTTTTTTCTTTCTTATATCACCCCTTCTTATCTTTCCTTTGTATTATTCTTTCTTATCCTTTCTTTCTTTCTTTCTTTCTTTCTTTCTTTCCTTTGTATCATTCTTTCTTATCTTTCATACTGTAATCCTTCCTCATCTCAGTTTCTTTCTTTTTTGAATCATTCCTTCATACCCTTCCTTTGTGTAATCATTTCTTTCTTTCATCTTTCTTTCTTTCATTCATTCTTTCTTTTGTTCATTCTTTCTTTCTTTCTTTCTTTCTTTCTTTCTTTCTTTCTTTCTTGTAACATCCTTTCTTATCTTTCCTCTGTGTAATCCTTTCTCATCTCAGTCTCTGTTTCTTCTTTCTTTCTTTCTTTCTTTTCCTTGTATTCCTTCTTATCTTTTCCTTTGTGTAATTCCTTCTAATCTCAGCTTTTCTTTCTTTCTTTCTTTTTTTTTTTCTTTCTTTTTCTTGTATAATCTCTTTTTATCTTTTCATTTGTGTAATTATTTCTCATCATCTTTTTTCTTTTTTCCTTTCTTGTATCATCCCTTCTTATCTTTCCTTTGTGTAATCCTTTCTCATCTCAGTTTCTTTCTTTCTTTCTTTCTTCCCTTTGTATCATCCTTTCTTATCTTTCATACTGTAATCTTTCCTCATCTCAGTTTCTTTCTTTTTTGAATCATTCCTTCATACCCTTCCTTTGTGTAATCGTTTCGTTCTTTCCTTTTCTTTCCTTTATCTTTCCTTTATCTTTCTTTCTTGTATCATCCCTTCTTATCTTTCCTCTGTGTAATCCTTTCTCATCTCAGTCTCTTTGTTTCTTTTTCTTTCTTTCTTTCTTTCTTTCTTTTCCTTGAATCATCCCTTCTTATCTTTTCATTTGTGTAATTCTTTCTCATCTCATCTCTTTTCTTTTTGTATCATCCCATCTTATTTTTCCTTTGTATTTTTATTTTTTTCTTCTTTCATTCCTTTGTATCATCCTTTCTTACCTTTCATATTGTAATCCTTCCTCATCTCAGTTTCTTTCCTTCTTTCTTTTTTGAATCATTCCTTCTTACCTTTCATTTGTATAATCATTTCATTTTTTCTTTTATTGTTTTTTTTTTTTTGCTCTGTCTGTTTTGCAGTCTGTCTGTCTCGATCTCTATTCTAGTGTCAGTGCTGATTTATAAGTTGACAATAAAAGGAATGGAATTTTTAAAAATGATTATTATTATAAAGCTTCCAATTTTGCTTCCAAATAAATTGTTATAAAATCCACTTCAGATGTTTGACGGAGAGATATAAGATAAGAGTATTGTAACATAATCGTTTCTGATGATAAAACATTACATCACCTGGTCCTGAGATCTGCTCTCTGTAGTGCCCCAGACTTGGGAGAAAAAAAATTGTTCACCAAAGTTCAACCAATCAGGATGAGCAGGTGTGTTTCTTTACCTGTCAATCATATTACTAATCAGTTTGTGCAATGTGTGGAAGACAGTTTCTCACGTCCACTTTCTCACTGAAGGATTTCTGAACCAGTTAAAGCCAAGGAGACAAATTCTGAACACCAAATTCCATGAACAACTGCGTATGCTAACATCCTTTAATATCTCGTTTAGTATAAAATATAAGCCTACCGTATAAAACTAATTAATACACACACATGCATGCACTTCCTGGATGGAAGGAAATTAGAGTTCTGGGTGTGTTTTCAGCGTAACTTGGTAACGTGGCGTTTAGCCTAGTTGTGTTTTTTTCGCGGGATAGAAAGTAAACTGCTGTGCGCTTGTTAAAAGGCTGTGGTAGAGTAGCCTGCGGGGTGTGTGTGTGTGTGTGTGTGTGTGTGTGCGTGTGTGTGTGTGTGTGTGTGGATGTATGGTCTCTGTGGGAGAATGGGCCTTAATGAGTTATGTGTAAACACACTGTGTGTGGTGTGGGAAAGGGAAAAAGGGAAGTGGGGGTTTAATGCACCGCATGCTGCAGACAGCAAGATGACAATAAAACACACACACACCGAGAGGAAAGGATGGGTGTGTGTGCATGTGTGTGTGAGAGAGAGAGTGAGAGAGATAACAAGAATGTCGCCACACACAAAGAGGAAAGCGTTGTATATAAACGTTTGTATTTTCCCTCCATTAGATTTGAAAGGGAACCTTAAAGATGCACACACACACACACACACACCCACACACACACACACACACACACACACACACACACACACACACACACACGTGCCCCATATCTGCCAGCTGCTTCAGAGGGTATGCAGTGATTTATACGGCCCGGTGCGGATCTGCCTATTTTAGCTGTGGACCCGGGCCGA
>QMIH01001816.1:61907-82844 GCA_003987875.1 Clarias batrachus | reverse complement strand
GAGTGTGTGTGAGAGAGAGTGAGTGTGTGTGAGAGAGTGTGTGTGTGAGAGAGTGTGTGTGAGAGAGAGTGAGTGTGTGTGAGAGAGAGTGAATCTGTGTGAGAGAGTGTGTGTGTGAGAGAGAGTGTGTGTGTGAGAGAGAGTGTGTGTGTGTGTGAGAGAGTGTGTGTGTGAGAGAGAGTGTGTGTGTGTGTGAGAGAGTGTGTGAGTGTGTGTGAGTGTGTAAGGAGTCTCCAGTCTCACGTCTTCTGGACAAGGACAAGCTGGTGAATGATGGAGTGTTTGGAGGCTGAATGCACAGCGTATAAGAGGAGAGAAAGTGTGAAGTTTTGTTTGTTAATAAATAAGAATAATCCTGAGCAAACTGCCGCGGTATAAGAGGAATAAAACACATGCTGTTATAGAAAAGAAATAAACTTACAGCTGTCACTGGTTTTTTTCCCCTGACAGCAGCGTGTGCCAGTGTTTTATTTCTTATCAAATCCAGTACAATTCTCACAAGAATGTCACTAACACTTTTCACAATGTTTAGCTTTTGCATAATTAAATTATTATGCAAAGAATTTTAAGACATTTCATCGGGTCTCCATTTGTACAAACACAAAAATGTGTTCTCCATGTGTGTATTGGGCGGAGCTTACACAAGCCAATCAGATTCCCCCTCTGATGTGACCTCATACTCACATAGTGCTGTGAAAAAAATATTTGCCTGATTATTTATTTATTTATTTATTTTATGATTTTTTTATTATTTATCTGTCAGACATGAATGATTCAGAAGGTTCATCACTGTTCTCAGTTTTCTCCCTTTGTGCATAACGGCTCTCACTTTGGCTCGCTTGAATCCCAAAGCCTTAGAAATGGCTAATGACCAATAAAGGTAAGCGATACTGTTTCTCATCTGTTATTAACATTCTTTAGATCATGTTGCTGTTTAGACTGTTTGACCGGCTTCACTGTGTCACACAGCCTGTATTTAAGTGATTTCTTCATTCACCAGGTCTGTAATCAGTAATCAGGCCTGTGTGTGACGAGTGAAATGTGACTCAGCCTTCCCAAAATAAATCAACGTTCACTTATGATTTAGCCAGGGGGAGGCAATTACATTTTCACATATGGCCAGGTAGGTTTGGACAGCTTCTGCCCTCCTTAATAAATAAAATCATCAGTTAAAAGCTGCATTTTGTGTCGACTCGGGTTATCTCTGTGTAATATTCAAATTTGTTTGATGATCTCAATCATTTAAGTTTAACAAATATACCAAAAAAAATTAAATCAGGAAGGGGCAAATACTTCCCCGGCTTGGTGCTCATCCCCCTGTAGGGGGCGTAGCTCAGCAGGAGCTCAGATACACAGACACTGAAACAAAGCATTTGGAGGCGAAGTGAAACAGAGACATGAACGAAAATGCAAAAATATTGAATAAAATGTAAATTAAAATACATGAAAATATCTAAATATAAATCTGAAAAATCTGAAAAATACTTTAGCTGGGGTATAAACACACACACACACACAGACACGTGGACACACACACGGAAACGGACACACTGTGGGGAGCCCTGAGACCGGCTCTAACTTGTTAAAAAATTAGCACAATAACTGCAGGGTAATTGCAGACATTTCATTACTTTTATTGTGACCATACCATCCAAATTGGTACATTTTAGGGAAAAAAAAGATGTGTTATAAAAAGATGTGTTGTAAAGTATTCATTAACGCATAGAAAGACATGCTCAGTGTTTACCAAACAGGGAATGATTTTCCGAACGGGAATTCTGTCATACAGGGTGAATTTTCAAGTCAGTCAAACACTAGATGCACGTATGTAACACACACACACACATGCCAGTGTACATTGAGCGTATATAACACACACACACACACACACACACACATGCCGGTGTACACTGAGATCTCATTCAGATTTTATTATTTCTTGATGGGCTGGGACGTTACTGAGATCATTAGGTCACATTTCTTCCTCGAGGTAGAAATCCTCTTTCCTATTGATTACGGGTTCTAGATGCCCAAAGCTCCTCTGTGTGAACGTCTGAAAGGGAATCCCTCTGTTTTTAAAGGATTTTACTTTAAAAAGTGTCAGTTTACAGAAATCAGCCAAGGTTAAGGTGGAGAGATGTCACCCGAGGCCCAAACTAGCCCAAGGGTCGGTCACGTCTGCACTCAGGCAGGCAGCTCTCATGTTCAGTAATAAGAGAAATATATGTACATAATAACACATTAATATAATATTATTAGTTTATTATACTAAACTTATTTTTAAACAAAAAAGCTTATAGCTTTTTATTATGAACAGCCCTGATTTAAAAAAAACTCTTTTCTGCATTCAGTCCTGAGCGGAACGGGTAAAGACAGTCGAAAATGTTAATCGTCCAGTATGTAAAAAGTAAAACTCTAGTTGTTGGGGTTATAGGATGAGGATTAGGTTATAGGATTAGGTTTTGCTCCTTTAGTCCATAGCGTCAGGTCCATGTGGTGCAGCTTTAATTAGACTGGGTCATGTTGAACCCCTGCAGCGGCCCGTGTGATCTAATAAGGGAACTTTAAAGGGTTCACTTGACCAGTGGAACGGTACAAAAGCTAAAGCAGTACGACCCATGCAACAAGAACAAATACAGCTCGGTTCCTGTCCTTCTGAGAGTTTACAGAACCTGTGAGTTCTGAGATGAGACCATTCCCAACCCCACAGGAAAGTGCTCAATCTGGCAACCCGGGTTGCGCAACGCGCCTCTAACCTCTCACCCCGGCCAAGAACTATTCCAACTATGTGAAGTGCAGGCAGGAGGGAGGAGGAGAAGGAGGAGGAGCTGTGAAAGAGAGGGCAGCGGTATGCGGGGTAGAAAGGGACAAAATTCTCTCACCCATGCACGTGCCTGTTTACATTTGGCTCTGCAGTGAATGAATTGTCTTTGCCTGCATAGAAAAGTGACTTGGGCAACAAAATAAAGTATACAATAAGGTTTGGTGTGTGATAGTGGCATCTTTAGTTTTGCACAAGAATTATAAAAATATAAATGAGKATTTAGCTAGCAGATTAGCATTTCTACATGACGTATAAGAAACTACATCGAACGCTTGTTCAAGGCGAACACAGTTATAGTTGTCTCAGTGTAATCATCTCTATGAACTTGGCTGATAGATGAGGAAGAGATTTACGCTAAGTAGAACATTGTGTAATGTTCATTTCCGCTGCGTTAATTCCTGGTCATTATAAAAGACCACTAGAGGGCAGTGCAGATATGGATGGAATTTGCATTATTAATAATATAATTACATTCAATTCAATTTTATTTATATAGATTAATTGTTACAAAGCAACTTCACAGAATCAAAAGAAAAGTATGGAAAATAAGCATGAAATGTGTACAATTTTTTTTTATAAATCAGAATGATCAGGTTGTCCCTAATGAGCAAGCCAAGGGCAAAGGCGGCCCTGAGATGGCACTGATCACATATTCATGTACTCTAATTTACTTTTGCCAAAATTAAGCACTTTTTTTTAACTGATGAAAGGTTAAAGACATAAAAATTCAGATTCTTGTGCAGTAAAGCAAAACATGATTGCGAATCCACCCACAGCCTTAATGCAAACATATATTTTTTWAAAAATGTTTTTTTTWWATTTTGTTTAAATTATGACTGTAAGTTGTTTGATTACATACTGCAAAATTTCTTCTTAATTAAATGATTAAACAAAATGCAAATCTTGGAGAGGAGGCACATTAATGTAACGCATGTGAGTAATATCTCTTATTTAACACTAAAAGATTATGTATTTTTATTATTATGACCAGTCCTGATTTACCCTGTTTTTAAAAAAAAAWTTTTTATGCATATCCAGAGTAGAGATAAGGGCTCAGAAAATCACTTTGGACCCAAGCCATCTTCTCTAGGAACTTTTTCCATCTGAACACTGAACACCAGGCCCGGCAGACACAAGAACAATATAATAATATAATAATAACAATAATAATATGTGCAATACCGTTATACCAATACCACTGATATTTATTGAATACTTCATATCATATTCTATTTTTCTCTCTCTCTCTCTTGTGTGTGTGTGTGTGTGTGTGTGTGTGTGTGTGTGTGGTGTCGTTTCTGGAATTGTACTTGGCAATAAAGTGCCTTCTGATTTTGATATGTTCGATATATTGTCCATGCCACTACAGTAAAATAAGTATTTTTATTGACCTTTTTTCATTAGTTTAACATAAACCTGCCACACTTTAACAGTTTCCTCGTTATTGTTCTCAAATATTTAACACGTTTTATAAAAGTAGAAGTTAGCACCACGTCCAGATTTGAAGTGTTTTGTTTATTTTTTATTAGGTTTGGATTATAAGCCTAAATTTGTTTGATTACATGTTGCACAATTTTTTTCTTAATTTAATTATTAAAAAAAAAAAAAAAGAAAAAAAAAAAAAAAAAAAAAAAAAGCAAAAGTCGGAGAGGTGGTGCAAATTTCGAACCGTTCCACCCAGCATACAGAGAGAGAGAGAGAGAGAGAGAGAGAGCGAGCGTGAGAGTGTGTGTGTGTGTGTGTGAGAGAGACAGAATAGAGAGAGAGAGAGAGACAGAGAGGCTCAGAGGCTGAGATGGAGCCGCTGTTGGAGACTCGGTTCTCCCCGACGCGGCTCTGCTGAACCCCGGGAGATCCGAACCGGGGAGCCGCGGGATGGCCGATCCTCTGCGGCGGACTCTGCTTGCCAAACTCCGGGGGAAGAAAGGCAAGAAAGGCTCGGTGGWCTGTAGCGGCGAAGGAGCGGGTAAAGAGAAAGTTTTGCGCGCCGGGGACGCGCGCGGTCGGCGGGACCCGGATGACGCGCTGAGAGGTAAGCAGGGCTGTGCGCGCGGGGGGTTCGAGCCGAGTGGGGGGTGCGTCCCCGGTCCGAAGCAGGCGGTTCCGCGGAGACACACCGAGGGAGACTCCATAGGGTTCGGAAACTGTAACGCGTTTCCCTTTGATCCTGCCATGGATACTGTTACACGCCGACGACCTGCTTTTAATCGCAACATGATCAAAGAGAGACACCGACCGGAACCTGGGGCGACCGAGACGGACCATTCGGACCCCACAAGTCTTCTCCGGTACCTCCATGCTCACGAGCACGACTTGATCCGGACTATTGAAAGTTCTCTAGAGCTTTGTGAAGATTTCAGCATGCCTCCCCTGCAGAGCCCGACCTTCTTCCCCACGGAGCTGGAGATAGTAGATGCTGACCAGGCTCCACGCCTGCTGTGTGCACCAGAGAGCCTGAATCGCAACAATTCCACAGACAGCGAGGATGATGATTATTACGATAATGAAATCCTGCCTTTTTATGAGTCCGGCTCCCAGAGCAAAGAGTCGAACAGCAGCGAGGGTCCGTGCAGAACCTCTCCGTGTCCTTTGCAGCAGATCGTCGACTCGAGCGCTCAGGAAACAGACAGACTCAGGAGCCAACTCAAAGAAGCGTATTACCTCCTGATAAACGCCATGGACGGCATCGCGTTTGACGGGCAGGTTGGCTATGTTGAGCAAAGCAGCAGCTCAAGCCAGTCTCGTGATAGCCTGAGTGTGAGTTCAGATTCTTCCACTAGGCTCTCCGGGTCCTCTGGAGAACATGGCGGCCACCACTGGACCCTTCCGGGTCCTGGAGAAAGCAGTGGTGCTAAACTTGGGAGTTCTCAGAGGAGCAAAAGTTTGCAGAACCTTCTCCTGACCCAAGCAAGGCCTCCTAATCTGCAGCGGTCCATGAGTGATGGTGGTGTCCAGTATCCTGTACAGGAAAACCAAAGTGAGCCATGCCCTGAAAACCGTCCAGTTGATACACCTTCGTTAGTAAACGGTGAACCCCTGGAATTGGATACTGCACCTACAGAAACCATGGTTTCCGAGCACGCAGAAGAAGAACACAGTGGCTGCGTTAGTCAGCCTGAGTCTTCTGATGGAGTTTCTCCTGAAACATCTGACCCAGCGCATGTAGAGGAGATGAATCTCAGCAGGCAGGTCGGAACGAGTGCAGGAAAACCTCCTGGCGTGACCGTCAACAAGATGCAGGAGTGGATGCACAAGGGCCGGTTGCTTTCATCAGAAATGAGGCAGAGGATCGCAGGATCCTCCTCACACGGACCGGCCCAGGAGCGCCATGGAAATGAGGGCCAGGCTTGGACCAAAACCTTCAGCCAGGGCAGCAGCATAAACGGTGAAAAAAACGGAATCGTAAACCCTTCAAGTGGGCATCAGCCAGGTACGAATATCAGTGGGAAATGAAGAAACTTTTCTTTCATTCTATCTCCTTCTGCCTGTGTTTCACTGCCTATGTTCCTGTCTCTCGGGAATACCCTCGTACCTCCTCATCCCGCTCAATCATCACAGACTGCTGCTCTAGATTCCCTGTTGATGGGTCCATGGTTTCTCCATTCCTCTTCCTATCTAACGAATGGTTCATGTAACAAAGGGGTTTAGCTAGTTGCACGCTGGTGGAGGGCTCACACTGCACTGGTGCACCACTTTAACACCACATTACTAACACTCTGGTGATGGGTTCATCGTTTTCACCAAATCATAAAATGTTGCAATAATTGTGTTCTTCTCCATGATTGTTAACTTCATTTTTGAAACATAACTCACTTTCTTTGTAGGAAAAGATTTATACTTTGCTGTTTTTGAGTCAGGAGACTGAATTATTTCTTTGTTTTTTCAGAACCTTCTACACTGAGCAGACTCCTCTGTCTGACTTTAATAGATAATCGTAATGGCTACAGACCGGATAAAAGTTGTTGTGTGTGTGCGTGTGTGTGTGTGCGTGTGTGTGCGCGTGTGTGTGCGCGTGTGTGTGTGCGCGCGTGTGCACGCATGTGTGTGTGTGTGCACTGATTCGATGTGCTGCCTGTGAAAAACACCAGGCAAACAGACACTGTGTTTTGGAGGACGAGCTTAATAAGATTTGTAGTATTTGATTCAGTGTCCTGCGGAAGTGACATTGTTTTGTATCTTGAACATAAAGCATTGTTCAGGTTTTGTATTTCGGAAGCAAGTTTATTAGCTAATCAGTGTGATTATATTCCCGAGATAGCGGCTGCATGTCTGTGCTGATCATATAGAAATGAGGGATACTTTTGGCTGGAAAGTCTGATCATTCTTTCAGTGAGTTAGCTAATCGTTACGCTTTTTCTGGATTTTAGATGCTAGTTCAGTATGTAGCCCTACAATGCTATATTTTGCTGGAAGTTCCTATTGCAATTGTAGCATTGTTTTGTCACTTTCCATACAGGTGTGAGAGGGTACGTTTGGATGGTCCTGATAACGCTACATCCGTGCTAGTTTTAACTTCTATATTATCAGACCTGGTTTAAGCATTTGCGGCCTTGTTTTGTTTGGAGAACTTTCTAGACCTTTCGTAGCATTTTCGTGTTTTGGGTTTCTTTAATAGTTTGTCTCATCTGACATATAATAACAATATATATAATGACAATAATAAATTCAGAATTTCAGAAAATCCCTATGTTGATTTCTAAGGATGGTCATTTGTCCTTGTCCTTAGAGCTATGTGTGTGTGTGTGTGTGTGTGTGTGTGTCACTGGATTACACACTGCTGTTATTATCCTGCTGCTCTGGCTTTTGAGGGAAAATCCAGTGGCTCATACTTTGCTATAATTGTATTGGTCTGTAGGATGAGTGAAAATTTGAGTTCTGGAATAGAGACAAAATGTCAAAGTCTTTTAGAATGTGTGTGTGTTTGAAAAAGAGAGAGAGTTAAAGTATGTCAACAGAACCGTTTGCTTTAGACAGGACAACTGTTGAGCTTTTAACATATGCATACTCACAGATGTTAATACTCTTGAGTGTGTGTGTGTGTGTGTGTGTGGGGGAGAATGAAGACTGCTGAAGGAGCTTGACATCAGATACAGTGCGCCTAATGACCTCCCACCATGCACGTCAGCCAGTACCAGAAGCCCCCTGCTGCTTCCTCATTCATGACCACTTGCTGATTTCGGATCAGTTTTCACAACCTCGAGGCGTCCTAAATCATTCAGTGTTCGTAAACAACCCGGTCTGGGGTCAGTTGCCCGAGCTGTATGATGCCTCCTTTCAGATGCATTCCTGTGCTATGGAAACGTGAYACTCTGGGAGGGAATATTTGGCATACTCGCCGCGCGGCTCGTTTGTGTTTGGTTACTTAACACTGCGGATAAAAAGGCAGCGATTACGCATTAGTTCGGGTCGACCGGGGATTATTCGTTCCGGATAGCCTCGTGTTACCTAAAGAAGAATGATGGCATTGATTCGTGCTGTGTGCGACTTGCTGTAATACACGGCTYGCTCTCGGATAAGTGTATCCGCTCGATAGTGTATCGTGTCTTGGTTTCTCTGTGTATGGTCTGAATGTATTTAATATCAAAATCTGGATCGTGTTACGAGGGGACGGAGATTCCTTTTGGAACAGGGTAGAACCTTTGCCCCGCTAAGTAAGTTCTTGTTCCTGCTTACATTCTAGCTGCTAAAAACACTCATTCCCTCACTGGTCTGACTTTATTTCCTCTCTTGAAGTTAGTAAGATCCAAAGCTTGTCATGTTACAGAGAAACAGCAAGGTCCAAACTTCTCTCTCCCGAAAACTTAAAGTCTATAAACGTCTACAAACATCCCTTTAGTAATCATCATGATTTTATTTCTGGGCGGAGCCTATCTGGAGGTGACCTATTTACATTAACGTGTAAGCTAACTGTGGCTAGCAAATTCTACTGCATTGGCCACTCATGAGATTGCTAGTCTTACTTGAAAAGGTTAATTCACTGGATGGACGATGTCACTCGATCACTTACTGTTTAACACCACATACTGATAACTTTTATCTCCGTAACTCCACCTCGCCTGTTAAATTGACGTATTTACTTACTAGAGACTTACTAGGTTTTGTACGTGATCATTCAGGACACAGCTATAGACTTGTGAAGATTTATACACTCTCAGTTTCTCTTTCAACAAGTCTTTCTTTGTTTGGCTACTTAATTTAGTGTTTGTTATCTCGGTACTAGAGATGCCGGGAAGAATTTCCTTCTGTTATGTATCGTGATTCTGATCAACCACACTGACACCAAGATCAAACTTTTTACAATTATTTTTAAATTCATGTTTGCATTTGGGGTAGTAAAATGTTGCAATTCCTCTATAAATCTAAACTGTTTACACATTTGTAGGTGGTATGGTAGGGGTGAATTATTTGCTAAGATTGTTTAGAACTGTAACAAAATGTAAACCTATATTGAAGCGAGATATTTATAAAATTGCGATACTTACTTGAGAACCGCAATACAATTTGAGTCAGCAGCAGGATATTGTGTTAATAATGTATCGGGTGGCTCCTGGTGATTCCAGTCCTTACTGCCCAGTATATTAATATACTGCCCTATTATGMAAAAAATGACTTTATAGTGATTTTTAGACCTGCAGGTAGATCTCCAGTGTGCATGTACAAACACAAAACCTGTGTTGCATTCCTGTGAGCTAATTAGCATGCGATAAATCTTTGGATCTATCTTTTGAATCTTCTGACCAATCAGAATCCAGTATTCAGCACCACTGTCTTTTAATATTGGTCTTATATAATTACAGCAACTACAGTAACAATATAGAACTTCCTGGTTCTACAGTCTAAAAATGTTGTGTGTCTGTGTGAGCGTTTGTATGGTGTGACTAACATGATGCTCATTGACATTGTGAATGAGCTGAACCCTGCGCTTCCTCATTTCTCCTTCTGATCTGAGAACAGCTACAATTATTCGTGAATTAATCCCACACTGAGTAGAATCCGAGTGAGATTAGCTAAAATGGAATGTGGTGTAGTGTTTTCACCCTCAGGGTGATTTTTCAGTAAATGTGTGTGTGTGTGTGTGTGTTTAAAGTATTTTTAAGTTTTACAGTTTCCCTTGACGCATGGCCAGTTGAACTGAACATAGACCTGTGTGTGTGTGTGTGTGTGTGTGCGTGTGTGTGTGTGTGTGTGTGTGTGTTTGTCTCCGGTCTTGAATTCCCTGCGTGTGTGTGCATGCTCCTTGAGTTATGAAAAACCCTTCAAAAGAAACAAGACTGCAGCATCCAGAGCAAAACAGGCCTCAGTATAGCAACCACAACCAAAGCGCTCTCGCTATTACACACACACATACACACACACAGACCTCAGTGTGTGGTTGATTTGATAAACAGGTTGGTAGACACCACACACATCAGTTAATGTGCTCCCTCTTCACCACACACACACAATTTGTTTTGGAATCTTCTGATTGRTCAGGTCTTTACATTTTGCAGACAATACCGCGTAAAAGTTTGGGATCACTTGCAAATTTCTTTGTTTTTGTTAAATTATTTATTTTTCTACGTTCTACAACAATACCGGGGATTTCAAAACTATGAAATAACACATATATATAATTACATAATCATGTAACAACAACAGTCAGTTGTTATTTTATGACATGATGGTCAGCTGTTCTGGAACAGTTCTTGCAAGAACAGTATTGTGTCAAGTGCATTTGCAAAACCCCATCAAGCTCCATGATGAAACTGTCTCTCATGAAGACCTTCCCAGGAAAGCGAGACCAAAACTTACCTCTGCTACAGAGGAGAAGTTCATTTCCAGTAATCTAGGCTAGTTTTATGCTAACATTAACGACAGTAAGCTACGCTACTGCTGAACAGTAGCACTGAACTAATCCTGTAGTAATTGTTTCTAATAGCAGAAAAAATTGTAGCTGGTAGCTTAGCATAACTAGGCTTGTGAGGGAGAATAATTTGGTGTTGGGTCGTCAAAGAGACATTTCAGATTAGCATATTATGCATATGTATAGATTTGTATTTTTATGACAATGAAGTTGTGGAGAAATTTGTGTCTTGGGTAAACAGTGTGTGTGTGTGTGTGTGTGTGTGTGTGTGTGTGTGTGTGTGTTTAAGAACAGCGGAAACAATAATTCCTTTACATTTAGCATTTCAATCTGAAGAGCAGCACTTGTGCTAATCCCGCACTAAAGCTCTGTGGTCATGTCTATGTGTGCTTCACTGTGTGTGTGTGTGTGTGTGTGTGTGTGTAGATATGTGTGTATGTGTGTGAATGCAAGCACACACCTTGTGGACTCGGGCTATTAGAAAGTAAGCGTGTGAAGGAATGAATAGACGCTGTCTCTTCATAAAAAAGTGTTTTTACAGAATCGGGACTGTAACAGCTGCTAGCATGCTGTTAGCTAATATATCTTACGGTCAGCCCTAGGGAAATATCAAAAGCCAAGAAAATCAAATAACGAAAAATATGTTTATTATATTTACAAGCTGCGAATAAGGGAATGCTAATACCAATGCAGATTATCTTCTACTAATTTGAAGCTCACATTTATTCAGCTAAACAACAACAAAAAAGGAAGTAACTTCCAAAACATTTTATTTAAAATTATTTAAATGATTTCATTCCGACTGCTAGTTTAAAGGCCAAGGCCAAGGGGCGCTGAGGTAAAAGTTAGGGTTATTTAGGAAAAGATTACAATTTCTCAGGTAAAGTTATAGATACTGAGGTAAAAGTTATAGATGTAATGGTTGAATGACCTGAGGTAAAGGATAATTGAGGTAAACGGTAAAGTCACTGAGATAAAGGGAGGTGTTGTTGAGGTAAAGTTAGTGAGGTAAAAGGTTGACATTATTGGCAAAGCGTAACTGAGGTAAAGGTTAAATTAGCAACTTGAAGGTTAATGTTACTGAGGTAAAGGTTGAAATTGGAATCCTGAAGTAAATGCCTGACATTATTGGCAAAATGTAACATTCCTGAGGTAAAAAACACGGTGGTATAATGGTTAGCACTGTCGGCTTGCACTTCCAAGGTCCGGTTTCGATTCCCGTCTCTGTGTGCATGGAGTTTGCATGTTCTCCCCGTGCTTGGTGGGTTTCTCTGGGTACACCGGTTTTCCTCCCACAGTTCAATGACATGTAGGTTAGGTTAATTGCCGTCCCCAAAATTGGCCGTAGTGTGTGAATGAGTATGTGTCTGTGTGCCCTGCGATGGATTGGCACCCTTCCTGGGTGTACACCGCCTTGTGCCCCAATATCCTGGGATAGGCTCCAGGCTCGCCATGACCCTGAATACAGGACTAAGCGGTATAGATGATGAGTGAGTGAGGTTAAAATAGTTAGCTACTGTTTGTAAGAGATGTATCTAATAAAACTGAGAGATATTGTTAAGCTAATATGTGTATGAGAATATCCAGGCGGGATTAGTTCCCTGATAACTGACTTAACATTTTGTGCGGAACTTGTTTTTGTATTAATTAATATTAATATATATATATATTTTTAGAAATATGTATGCTGCTTTTGTAATGTTACACGTGACCCCTCAGTGTATCTGTCGAAGACGCTACTGAGTGTTTTGTGAAGCCTACAGTGATGGTTCAACCTTATCAACTTTCTATCTAATAAACTCCACTTAAGTTGATAAAATAATGAAACAGCCCTTGAAATGTCTGCCAGTGACACGGGAACGTCAACAAGTACCTGTTTGAGAAATGGTTTGGAACGCGGTCTCGTGTCACGAGCTGGTCACGTCATATGTGTTGTGTTTTTTCAGCAGTGACACGGATGATGTGTTACAGTGAAGCAGTCTTCAATCTTCAAACCGCCGTAATGATATATCTCACACTGCTTCCCTCACATTTTTTTTTCTTTTTCATAAGTGAAAATATTTTGTCGAGAGTGTAATTAAGAGGTTGCGTGAGACCATGTTTCCTGCAGGAATAAAGACCGTGTCATTAACACGCGCACACCAAAGAGAGAAAAAGACGAGAGAAAGAGCGTGCGGGGGAATGTGTATCAAAACAGTCTTTACAGTAGTCTGTTCTGCGTGTCGCAGCAAGACTCGGATTGGCTGCCGCTTACGAGTGAAATCCACAAAGCTTGTGTCTCGTAACCTTTTTTTAGGGATCGTAAATCTCTGGTGCTTTAGAAAAAAACACACGCTCTATTTCACTCTCACTGTGAATGTAATACACTCCACTTTCTCCATCTGAAAATACAAAAGCGCAGACTCATAACGGTGTCTATCACAGTGGGCCCCAGGCGACGGGCGCGTTTTATTTTGCCTCAGTTTGTTTGTTTAGGCAGAGAGGCTCTAGTTTTTCATTCATGACTTTACTCAGTGTGTGTGTAAACACGTTGGTTTGGTGGTATTTATGCGTGTGTTTGTGGGTGTGTGTGCATGTGCGTATACATAAGGTTGTGTTTATATGCATGTTTGTGGACCTTTGAGAGGTCCAAGTGCTTCTGTTATAAATGTTTTGACCCCAACAAAAAAGTGCCTTTATATTTATATATTTATTTAAAATCCCTAATGAAATTTTTTTTTTTTTTTCTGGCTCATTTTAAGGTAAAAGTTAAAGTTAATGAGAAAAAATGATAGATACTGATGGAACGGTTAAAGTTATAGCTGAAATGGTTGAACGTCCTGAGGTAAAGGGTAAAGTTGCCGAGGTAAAACTCAAAGTTAGCGAGGTAAAAGGTTGGCATTATTTGCAAAGTAGAAAAGTTCAAATTAATTACTTAAAGGTTAATATTACCGAGGTAAAGATTGAAATTAGTGACTTTTGGGGAAAAGTTATAGCATGAAGTTACTGAGGTGTAAAACATAATTCCTCAGGTAAAAGCCTGACACTATTGGCAAAGAGTAAAGTTAATGAGGTAAAGGTTCAAATTTGTGACTTGGAGGGTAAAGTTACTGAGGTTAGTGAGGTAAATGTCTAAAGCATACAGTTAGTGAGGTAAAAGGTTGACGATATTGACATAGCAGGTATCATTTACTGAGGTAAAGGCAGGTGTGATGTTGGTAATAGTGATGATGATAGCATTGATGATGATGGTTTTAATGCTTATAATTCGATTCTCTCTCTCTCTTCCTCTTTCTAGTCCCTGTGATGATCACTCGAGACCCCTGCACTCGTCTTGTTCCTCTAAACTCCATCACGGTCTCCAAGAAGCGTAACTGGCTGAATCAGACCTCGACGCGGCCCTCACCAGCCTCTGACGAGGATGACCACAACAACCTTCCACAAGCACGAACCCAGACTCAACCACGCACTCACACACCCAGTGTCCCCGYCACCGACCCTGCTGAGGACAACGATGCGGACGATGAGGGTGAGATCTGGTACAACCCGATTCCTGAGGACGAGGAGGTCGAGCTCCATCACGGCGAGCGTGGAGCGAGAGTGCTGAGACGGACGAGTGGAGAGGAAGGGGGCAGATCGTCTGCTACCTCCAAGGATTCGGGGAACTTGAATGCCACTCATTCCAGCGAGCAGAAACATGTGTACAGACAGATGTGCAAATCACAGGAGGAGAAACTCACTGTACGGCCAACAGGTACAGGTGTCTCTCCATATTTCCTCTTTTCTTTCTCCTCTTTTACACCACTTGCTAATTTCTTTCTGCTCAATTTTGAGAATGTAAATTGTTGACAGTTATTCAACATAATATGGTGCAAAGGCCTACCTTCCCGGCCATGGGTAGCCATTTATAATAAAAAATTGTGCATTAGATATTTGCTCACTGTTTTACAGGAAAAAATAATGAATCAACTATTCTGTCTATTTGTGTTATAAGTCCAACAGTATGCTTGAATTTTTACACTTTATTAGCATTTAATCCATTCCGGAGGTGAGTTCTTCAGTTAAAGTTGTGTATTGTGAAACTAATTTTCACATAAGAAATAATGTAAATGCAGATAATCCGTTCCAGCAACCCAAAAATATTACCAATATTTCCCAGATTTGCATATGAAACCATCAAAACTTTTCGAAAAGACATGTAAATGAAGTAAAATATGAAAAACAGACATTAAACCTGACTTAACCTTAATTTATGATTCCTCTTGGCACCGGCTGCTTTAAAAACCAAACTGAAAGTGGCTCTCTTCTCTTCTTGATCCTTGATCGTTCTTGGGAACCGTGGTGCTGTGTTTTCACTAAATCTTGCACTAAATGGAAATATGTAAACTTGCCTTGCTTGGCTTTTCACTAACGCAAACACGTTTTGAATGGCACCCTGATGTACGTGCGGCTTGGCCGACTGTAACGCTATTTTTGTTTCCATAATTACAGAGACAGTGAATCTGTGTATGGTGTATTAATACTCAGGGTTAGCATAGCATAGCACAATGTTCTATTAGTTCTAACTAATGCTTATTACGCTGCTAAGATATGTAACTAGCATAGGATTAGCCAGATTAGTTCTTAAGATGCTACTTCAGAATATATGTGTTTCCTGTATCATGTGTATTATTAGAACATCGCTTCATGTTATCTGTTGATATTTCTCAACAGATATAATTTAACAGCATTGGTTCTGCCTAGTCAGAGGACATGTAACTAGCATAAAACAAGCTAGTTTTAGTGCTAAGACATTCGCAGAGACCTACTATTCAGTCTGTGTACGTTTACGAAGATAACAGCCTAGCACCAAAGCTAACGGTATGCTAGGATTAACCTTTTCGTTTTGTCTGTTTAGCCTGCAGCCTTTGATGTGGTGGTGGTAGTTAAGCGGCTTTGCTAACAACTCTGTTAAAACTGTAATTAGGACAGAGCAGGACTACATATGAAGTAACTCGACTCGACTTCAACAACTGACATGCTGATTTTAGAACATGTATAAATTATGTTTTTTTTTTTTTTCTAAGTTCTCCCATTCTGACTTTTAGCTTAATGTTATCTGCGTTTGTAATTGAAATTGTCTCAATTATAATTAGTATAATTAGGTAGTAAAATAGTTAGCCTAATGTTAGAAACCTTGCCTCCGATCCTACCTAGCTGACGTAAAATCAAATAGTGACAATAAAATTGGCATTACAATTAAGATTAATTAAAGATTACCAAGTGTCTAGTTCTTTTAATGTTCAGTTGAACGAGTGCTTTATAGAAGGGCTAGTTGTGGTGTCATAAGTTCATGTTTGTGACTCATCAATTCTGGCTAACTAAAGCTACACCCTGCGAGTATCTGTGGACTCTCATGGTCTCATGAAACACATACACACACATACACGCGTACGCACACACTCACGCAAACACACAATGTGGTCCCAGTAAGTAGCCATCTCAGTTTAATTAACAGCAGACAGATAAAAACCCCTCTCTCTCTCTCTCTCTCTCTCTCTCTCTCTCTCTCTCTCTCTCTCTCTCTCTCTCTCTCTCTCTCTCTCTCTCTCTCTCTCTCTGTCTGTCTGTCTTTCTCTTTCCGTCTCTCTCTCGTTACTCGAGATTACCTATAATCCCTTGGAGAGTAATCTGAGCTGACATGCCGTGACATAGCAGTGTGACATGAGAAGGCTCAGGACAATGACTGAGATGCTCCCCTGACCTCTGTCCTATAGAACCACCATTACTGTGTGTGTGTGTGTGTGTGTGTGTGTGTGTGTGTGTGTGTGTGTATGTGTCTATGTATGTATGTGTGTATGTATGTGTGTGTGTGTGTGTGTGTGTGTGTGTGTGTGTAAAACACTGTAATGAGACACTGTTCTTATGCTACTCCTGATGAATGATTGAAGGGAAGAGGAGATCTTATACACACACACTCCACACTCCAGCCTGGCGTTTACTGCTCGCCCCAACGTCCGTGAAATCAGACCTTATTTTTACGCCGATTACATCAGAGAGGTCCAGGTCTCTCTCTCTCTCTGTCTCTCTCTCGCTCTCTCTCTTTCTCCAAAAATTTTAAGATTCAAAGTTGCTTTATCAGCATGACAGATATTTACATTCATATTGCCAAAGCTTAGAATTAATCACAAGAAAATAACAGGTGTAGATTAAAAAAAGAGAGAAAATAAAGACAGTATAGTTTAAATACTATAATAGTTTTAATAATGAATAAACATATATACAAGAGTACAGACATTTTGTTCTGCACTCAAAGCTTATTAATAATAACCATAAGAATATTAATTCATGTGGGAAACTTTTAAGACTGCTTCAGTTACTTCAATGAAAACATTTCCAAAGTCTCCTGTAGGAAGCCGTTATGTTTCCACTACAGGAACCCTAAAGTTGGAACTCTTCTGATTTGTCCAAGCATTTATTAAAGTACCACCTCTACAGCAGTTTCCATCTCTAATCTCAAAGTTTCCAAGTCCCAACTAGGCTACATGCACACACCTTTTAAGAAATTTGCAATATATTTTCTGTGATCATTTAAGTTCCTGCTGAAGAGAAGCTCATTTACTCATTGATTTAACCAATTATAAAAAGTACAACGTCTGTAATTGGAACTTTAAAAGATTGGAAAACTGTTCTGAAATCCACTTCACACAACCTTTTAGAATTTAACCAACTGCAACTTTTTAGCTCCTGCTGCAATCTCAGGAACCTTCTTAAGAACTTTGGGACCCACAACAGCACCTGTTGTACTTCCTGCAACCTTTTTTTACTTTCTGCTACAGAGTTGGTACTTTTGAGCCAAATATATTAATAGAGAGTATTTGATATATTAATGAGAACAGAGACTGATGGATTTGCTACTCTTTTTTAAACAAGTTCAAAACAAATGCCCATGTATGTTGAGATCATGTGTGTGTGTGTTAGTGTGTGTGTATAAAACACTCCACCGTGCTGACTTATATCCTGTAGTGGAAAAAGGAAGTGTTGCTTACAGTACATCAATCACACGACTAATTACAGCCTGTCCAAGACTACTCATTGTCCACACACACACACACACACACTTTAAACCCCCCCAAACAAAGCCCGACTAATTTAAGCACCTCAGCATTCACACATGGTGGGTTTCCACTACCGGAAGCTTTTCGGGAACTAAAGCGGCAGGTTTTCACCTTTAGGAACTTGAATCCACAGTTCAGAGCTTTACAGTTCCTCAACGACTTCCTGTTCTTTGTTCCCACCGCATTTCAGGAACAGCAAGAGGGCAGTTTTCTTTTTCAACAGCCAGGCGACCAGCAGGAGAGTTACGCTAAGGTCTTTAACACCACGATCCTGGATCGCGTTTGGTCCGAAGGTGTTGATTAAAGATGTTGACGTATTGTGGATCGTATAATGCGCTCTAGTCATGTGACACCTTTTTACACCCTGTAGGTTTGTAATGTTAATTCTTGGCAAAGTGTGTGTGGATATCGCTGTTTGGTGTGTGTGGATAACAGTGACTACGAATCAACACACCACCCTATTGTTTATTGTTTTTCTAAAACACGCTGTGTTCAATTCCTCACTTAGATCACGGCCTCTCGTTACTAGACGTCTTATTGTCACCAGTTTTAACTACGAGCCCAATTATTGAATCACAAGCGTTGTGTGTGTGTGTGTGTGTGTGTGAGGGAGAGATGAGGCTAAAAATGGCCATGATTAAGAAGGAATGATGGAACATGCGCGTGCTCGCACGCACGCACACACACACACAGACACACACACACTGTCTGACAGAATTTCAGAGCAGATGTCCTAACACACAGCCAACGATCTCTCTCTCTCTCTCCCTCTCTCTCTCTCACTCTCACCCGCTGTTTGGCGTATGTGCCCTCAATTTCCTCGCACAGAATCGCTTCTTTGTTTCACGCGGCGGATCCGACTTGCGGAGCAGAACGGAGTTATGTGCGAGCAAAATCAGACCCAAACAAACAGAGCTGCCGTTGTAGCACAAGCCTGGAAACATGCTGAGAGAAAGTGATAGACGGAGAGATGGAGTGAGAGACAGGGAGGGAAAGTGAAATGTAAACAGAGGAGAAGGAAGAAAATGATCGAGAGAGGAAAAATCCGAGGAAAGGAAATCTGATCAGGCATGCCACGCGGATTTTAATAGAAAGCAGCTTATCCCAAAGGCATTCATCAGCTGTTGCATAACATACTGACACACACTTACAGACGCACACACACACACACCGATCGATGTGGCCTTCCTCATGCCTGCAGCTCTGGCTGGAGTATGATCTTCCGTATTAACATTTATATACAGCTTCAGTCTCATTACCTGAATCTTTGTAATTCAACAAACTATAGAACCTTAAGTCTGATCCCAGTAACTTAACGCCGTTAAAGTGGTCTCACGAAAGAGTTTGACTTCAGATGGAGCTTTGATCTGATCTCAGAGGGTCGCTTACTTCAGAAAGAGCTTCCATGTGATCTCAGTAATTTTATATTCTGAAAACTTTGGTCTGATCCAAMACATCTGCCACGCAAAGAGAACTTTGTTCTGGTGTCGCTCGTTTGTGACCTCCAAAAAGTCTGCAGAAACCTTCATTCTGATCACAAGACAATGTTGAGGACCTCCTGTCTTATCTTACACTTTTAAAAACAGAAAAGAACTTAGCCTGATCTCAGAAAGGGCTTCCGTCTTATCTCAGAAACTTCATAGTGATCCTACTGTTAAAGATTTCGTACAGTCTGTGAGTGTCTGATCTTGCTACTATTTTGAAAACATCTAGCAAAAAGCTTCCAATCCAATCTCACTAAGTTTAGTACCTTGGAGAAACTCCAGTCTSATCTCACCAAGATTCAGCATGCTTAATGAATATTTTATACTTTTTCCCAGTCAGGATGGTTTAACGTAATGTTGGTCACAGCTTGTGAACCATGTAGATGTTGTTGTGTAACTTCTCCATTTTTGTTGTCTGCATTCTTCTTTCAGAACCGCTCGAGCCAAGTGTATCGGGATTCTCTCCCCCCTCCAGTCCGAACCCGGCTAAGAAGAGCTGCTCGATCAACTGGTCGTTCCCAGAGCGTATCAAGTCTCCACGCACTGTTCGCAAACTTTCGATAAAGATGAAGAAGCTTCCCGAGCTTAGCAGGAAGCTTGGTGCAAAAGGCAACCCAGCTAATGGACAGACGGAGACCAAGAACCACCTGCTTAGAGCCAACGGTCCGGCCGATCTGGCCTCAGGGAGCGTGTCCGCGAGTGGCAACGTGATCTGGCGGTATCACTTGGACAGCAGTGTGTCCACACAGCAGCAAAAAAAGGGCAGTGACTTAGGAGCTCCTAAATCGGCAATCAAGGGCGGGTACTTGAGCGATGGGGACTCGCCGGAACTAGTCGCCAAATCAGCAAAACATGGATCTTCTTCCAAATCTCAACAGAAACTGCAGGAAAAGGACACAATTTTGAATTCTGGCATCTCGAAACTAGCCGACGCAGCTTCTTTCCGTCCTTATAGCTTGCCAGAACAGGCGAAGTGCGCGTCCTCGCCACCAGTCTCGGGCTCGCTGAGTGTGCACTTGTGCGGCGCTGAGGGTCTGAAGACACCGCGAAGTGACGAAGCGCGCCATGTCTACTGCGCTATTCAAGTTGACCAGGCAAAGCGAGCACGGACGGCACTGCTCCCCTGCCGCGCCGATTTTCTCGCCATGGACCACACCTTCCAGCTGGAGCTGGAGGAAGCTCAGCGGCTCCGCCTCGTCCTTTTTGGTTGCGAGGCGACAGCGGCACCAACGAGGCAGCGAGTGTGCTGCCACGGAGCGGTCGCGCTAGCGCCGCTCTTCAGGCCACCAAACGCCGCCCGTGCACACCGCCTCGCCGTGCGCCTCGAGCCGCGTGGGGTCATCTACGTCAAACTGGGACTGATGGAACGGCGGCAGAGTTTGACGGAAGGGAACGACGTGGACAAGGAACGTGAGAGGGAGGTTTTCGGAGTGGACGCGACACGAGTGGTGGAGCGCGAAGCCACCGGGCTCATGGTGCCGCTCATCATTGAGAAGTGCATTGGCGAGATTGAAAGGAGAGGATGCCAGGTGAGTGTGCTGTGTGAGAACATTACTATAATGAGGTGATGCGTACAGAAGGAGTCCGTCCAAACACAAAGTTCATCTAGTGAACAAGTCTGTTAAATCTTAAACCTTCGAATAACTTTTATTTGATGAAAGAGAACAGATGCTGAGACAGATTGTTAAGTAGTGGTGTGTTTGTACAGCC